>JANHFX010005110.1:18336-29187 GCA_027560015.1 Chloroceryle amazona
CCTGCTGATGGTAATTACATCATTGTCACCACTGATGCTGTGGAGCAGGCACTGGTGGGTCCCAGACTGAGACACGCAGCAGACGGGAGCTGTGTTCAGGAGCTCAATCCTGGTACCAGATTCAGGAACACACTGACTGGGATCGAAGGCAGAAAGGACACAGTCCTCCTTGGATGCTCTGAGGAAGAAACTGAAGGAGGATGTGAGCCAAGCCAAACAAAGCTGGAAAAGCTGTCCAAGAGGGGAGAAGAGCCCAGGAGCCCCCAGAAAGAGGGTGAGCAAGCAAGCAAGCAAGCAACCAAAAACTAGCAAGCTAACAAAAAAGCCCTATAGACCCTCCAGATCCCTCTGCTTAATACTGAATATGACGTATATGGGATGGAATCCCTCGTGGGTCAGTTTGGGGTCACCTGCCCTGTCCACTTCTCCCAGCAGGTGTGGCCTTTCACTTTCTGCACCCCACAATGTGGTACACAAGGTCCAGCAGTGGTCTTGGTCTGCACACCAATCCTTGGTAGTAACTCTAACCATGGGGTGTTATCACTGCCAGCAGCTGACAATGTCTGGGAAAACAGGCTGCTAACTTCAGAAAGTGCAGTTAGTTAGAAGAACTGAACTGAAAAGTAAAATCTCTGAGCAGAATTAGTTCTGTTCTCATTCGAACCAGGACAGTGTCTCTGTCTTTCCCTTTCCCCTTCTGCCCTTGCCTGGGAGGAAGGCATGGGAAGCATGGTTGCAATCAGCTTCTCAGACCCCAAACCCTTGAGGACCACAGATCAGTCCCTGGTCCGAGTACGTTTGCCATCTGCACAACACTTACTCATGTGTTACTCTTGGAAACCTGATGGCCCCTCCAGGGATTTCCTCTGCCTCAGGAAAAATCTGAGATTGGAAGGTGGGGCTTGTGTACCCATCCCCAGTCTTCTTTCCTCTTCCTGACCAAGTTACTGGACACTTGGCAGGGAAAGGGAAAGAGAAAGGAGGAAAAGAAAAGGAAAAGGGAAAGGGAAAGGGAAAGGGAAAGAGAAAGGAGGAAAAGAAAAGGGAAAGAGAAAGGAGGAAAAGAAAAGGAAAAGGGAAAGGGAAAGGGAAAGGAGAAAAAAGAGGAAAAGGGGGAAAAGGAAAAAAAAAGGAGAGCTCACTGTGATGAAGATGTGGGCACTGTCTTGATGGGGTGGTCAGCTGTGGCTAGCCATTTTCCAAAATTTCCCAGACCCATAGACCCACAGATCTGTTTGTTTTTTGGTCTGTGGCATTGGCTGAAGTTTTGAAAGCTGCATGTTTTGCAAGGGAGCACAGATTCTGGTCTTTGAGATGGGATCATGGTGAGTGTATTTGGCTAAAGACTGTGCAGCATAAAAATCAAAGACAAGAAACAGGAAAGTTAATTTAAATGTTCAGACACACAGACCCTAATTGACATTGGGTAGTAAAGCCTGTAAGAAAACCAGAGAGCACTCATCAATTCTCTTCTACAGGAATCACGCATGAGCAGCTCTGAAAGGGTTCAGCTTGTTAGTTGGTAGGAAGAAGGAACAATATTACTATAGGCTATTGTTATGGGCATCATAGCAAAGAACAAACTTATGAGATACTTTGGGAGATTCTGGGACTGCATAAAGATTACTGTTCTTTGTCTTAAGGTGCTGTACAAAGCATTATGGGACTGATAAAGATCAGGGCAGAACAGAAAGGAACAGCAGTGGTAAAACAGAAAAGAGTGATAAAATGAGTCAATCAGTCAAGCTCTGCACTTTATGACTACAGCTCTTACTGTCTTATTAACTCTTCTTTTGATTTTTTTTGTGCATTCTGTATCCTCTGTGTATGTGTGAGCATTTGCAGGTGTGACCTACTACTGAGCTGGAGCTGGACAGGCTGGCTAGTAGGTCTGGGAGATGGTTAGGGGTAAGCTACCCGAGAGACCTAGAAACTGGGCCCCAGGCAGTGGAGATACCACAGGTCTGAAAGCCAGCTATGGGGGACACCCATGTGAACTCCTGTATGCAACATGGGTGCACGTGTATCCCTAAGATCCAGCTGGTGATTTTCAGGCCTTATCTGGTGAGTATGAGCATGGTCAGGCCATTTGTGTTGCTTGTGTTTACATGTGTGCTGTTTGTGTTTATGTGGCTGGCTGGAAATGCACTGTTCTCCTGTCTATGCTGATATGTGACCATCTATGTCTGTACAGGAAGTGCATGTCTACTGGGAATTTGCACCAAGCTTCACACTGTCTGGATTTAAGAATGGGAAACAGTAGTAGCATCACATCTAGATGACTGGGAAGAAAGCTATGATGATGTGTCAGCTGAAAAAGGTCTCGATCCAGAGCTGCCTTTAAACTATCTGAAAGAGATAGCCCTTCAGCCTTTCTTAGGATTTGGAAAACCCTCTCAAGGGCCACCCTGGTATGCTACCAAGCACCAAATAGTCAGATGAGAAGTATGTGATAAATTATCTAAGTATTTGAAAGCTAGCACCTTGTAATGCTTTATGGATTTGGATATTCACAATATTTATGTGATGAATATTCCACTGAATACAGGGGTTTAAAACCCTTTTCTTCTGGTGGGAGTCTTTCAGTGGTAGAAGATCAACAGTCTTAGGTGTAAGGAACATAAATGGGTCCATAGGCATTTATGCACCATCCAGTGTAATAACCTAGAAGGGAAATATACACTGATCCATGTTCATAATTTCATCAGCATCCTCCTCACAGAATATGCAGCAAGTCATCACAAGCTCAGTCCAGTGTAATCAAGAGGCCTCTCCTAAAGAATATAACTTCAACCCCCGAATAGATATTTATGTGTTGCAAAGGTGTTCTTTTGGTTTGCTCTGTGCCATATCAATAGATGCTTTTTCTCCTCCAGCAGTATGTTTTCCAACTCATAATAGAAGTTGGCCTAGATAATTTTGATTTTCAGTAGTGTGAAGAAAATGGGAAAAATAATCTTTGTAAGCCTCATATACCTATGCCTGGAGAAGGCTGCTTAGTTTCAAAGGTAAAAAAATTAGAGTATGAAACGGACACTCAAGCTGGGGACTTCTACACACATGACTCTGCCACCTTGGGTGAGTACTTGCATGTCCACTTTTTCTTTTAGAAGCTGACGAGCAAAAGAGTTGCCTTCACAGTCTCGTATTATGCTCTGTAAATAGCCCAGGAACATTGTGTCTATAAAGAGCTGAATACAGTCCATGAGACAGTAGTGTCCTCTAAATTCTGTCTTCTTCAACTCTCCTTTCTACCCTCTTGGTTAACTCCTAATGCTAACTGCTGAGATAAAAGGTATCCCAGTTTGCTGCATACAGTCCCTAAAAAATGCATCTTTTCCCTGTTTTGTGCCTTTACTTTAAGCATGATACAATAATTTACTTTTAAATTCATGGTACCTTCTTGACATTAACTGCATTTCCAGCCTTTACACTTCTGAGGTGTTCCCACATAGGCTTTACACCTTTCACATACAATGACAAGTAGGCAATCCATTTACTTTGTAATAGCAAGGGCTTTTTTATTTGTCTAAATGTTTTCCAGGCCTACAATGCATTTAGGGCATCTTAAACTCACACATGGTAGTTACACAGCCCTACAGCTCAAGAATTGAACCCACTTAAAACCTACCAACACTTTAATTGCTCTAATGAATGTCATCCTGACTGTCATTCCTCTGTGTTGGATAATTGTTATGATATTTGAGCATTGAGACCCTGCTTGTGATGTTTTTGCAGTATCTGTGATCACTGAGAACATATGCAATGAGAGTGCATCCCAAAGATGCTGTCTCATTACTTCCACGATAAATACAGTATAATAAATCAACATCACTTTGTGCCCAGTCTGTCTCTTGCCAGACCAAACTTTAGTTCTTCTGCTGCTCATATAAATTTTAGATATTGCTTTGAGGCTTCTCCTCAGCATACGTGTTACTGTGAATTTGACTTTCTGCTCTGGCTTACCATTTTTATGTAGACTGGGGACATTTAGTTTGATTTTAGTTTGACTCAGCTTGTTGTTCTTGTTCCTAGCTTCATGCTGTCTCTCCTTTGTCCTAGCTTTTAATAGGGGCAATTTATCAGCTTGCCCCCCCTCCCTCCACAGCACATTCACACCCCACTCACCCTAGGATCTGTTTAGCACTTTTTCTAGGAAAGAGACCCTGAGACTAGCCTCTGTCCCTCCCCCCCCTTTTTCTTTCTCTTGGTTGATCTTCCACTGTGATCACAACAACAAGTAATCAAGGCCATAGAATTTTAAACCATTTACAAGCATCTGATACATTCTACAGTTTCATCAGCTGTGAAAACTGTGCTGTGAAAAGTATGCTGTTAACCTTATCAGACTATTTTAGATACAAAGGGGTGTTCTCCCTTTCTCAGCGGAGGCCTAGTTTCTTTCTGTTTAAGCTAATCCTCATACAGATTTTTCCAAAGCCTCACAGTGTCGAGTAGGTTCACATCAGCAGGTCTGACTTTAACAGTTTGAAGGAAATTGCAGTTATAGATCTTTATAAACTCCAGTAATGCATACCAAGACATGCTGTGTGCTTTAAAACACCTCCACAGCCCTGACTGTAACATACTGGTAAAACACTATATAATGGAGATCTTTTTTTTTCATTATTAGGAGTAAAGTGGTGAACATATCCTACTTTAACTGCTTGTGTGAAGGCTGTTGTAGCAAACATTTTAACACCACTGTGCCTGTAGTTTCTCTGGTCTGTATAGTCTCCTAACTCTTGTCTGTATACTCTGCTAAAATTGCTCCTCATGGCCACAAATACTGAAGAACTCATTCTGCTTATCAAACACATCAACCAGATGTGTTTAGATAATACATTTTTTACTGTGAAGATATTTTTACTGTCATCATTTTGTTTGGACAATTGTTGTATATTCACAAAAACTCAGTGCTGTTAAGCATCCCCTTTCTGCACATTGTGTTGCTCTGAAGGTACTTTCTTACCTTCTGTAAGGTATAAGCACCACCTCTGTCCAAGCCTTTTTGCCCTCTCTGCTTTCTGTTGACATCAACTGTTTGTCTTTTAGCTTCTTCAAAAAGTAAATTTACACTATCAAAGATCCGTACTGCTCTAGAAACACTGTCAATCGCTTTCAACAGACAATCCATCACAGAAACAGCTGTTAACACCCTGCTAGTTCAAACAGTTAAACTTGTGGTCAAAGAGTCTTTATTAGTAAGGTATCAGGCAGGTGTGAGAAGAGTTGCCTGTCTGGTGTCTATAGACTTGTATTTTCCCCTCTTTGAACATTGCTGTCCTTTCTTTGAGTGATGCTGTCCTAGAAAAGAATAAAAATATCTCATAAAAAGCAATGTTATATCTTTTCTATCACCAGCAAAACCTAGCTTTTGAACAGGTTAGATGAATGTGTGAAGGCTGTAATCATACTGCACATAGATGAGACTACAGCTCACAAGTGTGGGAAAACCAGACCCAGCCATAGCAGGGGCGAAAACACTATGACCCCAGGCAGGTAGAAATTCATCAGTCACTATAGCAGCTTTTGTCTTTTACTTCTTTGTAGTCTCATTTTATTTTCTGTTGCTGACCTCCTGCTGTGCATGCAACTCAACACCAGCATCCGAGCCCTCTTGCAGAGTGGAGAGCTTTGATAACACAACACAGATACAAGCTGTGATAGTAAAAGCAAATTAAAGCTTAGAGTGAGGGAGCTGGCCAGGAAGGAGGAGAAACAGAGGAATAGTCGGTCTCAGCAAAGGATAACAGCAGTGACCACACTGCCAATCCACTGCTGTGCTGAACACCTTGATCCTTCGGGGCTATGTCAAGGTGATGTTGACACCATGATGTCTTATCTCCTGAGTCCTGAACACCTCTACCGCCATCTTCCACCCCTAGTGGTCTGCATGATATCTTCAAGTGAGGAAATCAGGACCCTGAACTTTCAGTCAGACCCTGGAAGTGCACAATATTCAACACTTCCAGGGTCACCAGGGCTGTGAAGGGGGTTGCAAATAGTTTTCTTGATGAAAACAGAAGCAACCAAACCTGAAGAGAGAGGTAGTGCTGCCTTTCTGACTCATGGAGAAACATGGACAATGAAAAGGAAGCCTGTTCTGCATGGGAAGGAGCAATGGGAAAGAAGACTAGGAAACTGCAGGTACCACCACCAATTTTAGATGCTGTTGTTTAGGCCTGACCGACAGAAGAGCCACAGAAATGTCAGAAGAAGATGGGGTTTTTGCCCATGTACCCTTTTCCATGAAGTCTCACAGGTGCAAGTGGCAGGAATCAAAGACCTCAAAAGCACCTCAGGAAGCCAGCTTATAATTTGCTTCTGACCAAGGAATACCCAAGGGACTCTTACACTTGCTGATAAGGAAGTCCCACTTGAGAGCAAGGCTGTATTCTCCCAGTTCTGAAGCACAAGACTCTTCCTAACTGCTGTGTCAACTCCACAGTCCAGTATTTGGCCCCATCTCTGTGATTGAATCCCCTTTTTCTTCTGCTATTAGTCCTGGAACAAGGAAGAAAGTTTATTTATACTTCCAACTCATGCTAATCTTCCCTTATAATCATTTACTCAACAGTTATTTTGCCACATAGATCATTCTAAAGACTTACAGGAGTTACAGTTTAACCCTTACAAGAGCAATTTCACTACTAATCTCAACAAGAACTGCTGTGGGAACAAAAAGAGTAAAGAGAACCAAGTTAATATGTTGTTACAACTTCAAGTATGTACAATGAACATTTCACTGGGAATTTCTAAGGAAAAGAAAGAGGTGTTATCAACTGTTCAGAGCTTCAGCTTTCATGTCAGAAGTAGCTGTGTTTTCTAACACGTTAGGTGGAAACTATCCACAGGGTTCCAGAAGACACCAGTCTGATCTGAAGACACTAGAAAAGTAATTCTTTAATATTCTGCATTTAAAACCACAAAAAATTGCTAAATGTGCTTGTAATACAAATACACAAGCAATATGCAATTACACAAGCAATGATGCTTGTCTGCTTTTGCCGGATCAGGAAATATCACTCTCTGCTAGAGAAACACCTTTTCCACACCTGTAAAAAAAGGCTAGAAAAGTTGAAGGAACAGCATAAAACAGGGATATGGGGATGTAGGGAAAAATGAGGGACAGAACATACTCAGTTACAAAGACACAGGGAAGTCTGTTTGTCTTTAGAAGCAATCAGGTAAATGAGGCAGAGTGTGACGAGGCACAAATTCATTGGTTTTCTAGTTGAAAAGTACAGAACATGAATGTGGACTAACTGTATTTCATTTAATCTGCTCTACTCACAAAAAATATACACGTGGGGAGACAATTCTGAGAGAGGATGCAACTAACAGGAGTGCTATTAAAGGCAGAGCCAAGAGAGGACTGTCTCTATGCTGTTAAAAATTCTCTTGACTTGTGCCTTGCCAGGGCTCTCATTCACTCTGCTCGGGAGCTCTCAGAGCCAATACTCATGAGACATAGAGGAGAAGTACTGATGTCAGAAAATATGTCGTGACTGTAAAAGTACAACATTCAGTTTGCCTTTCCTTTAGAGTTTGGATCAGCTACACACATTAGCATGCCTATTTAAACTTTCTGATAAAGCAATGGAAATCTTACTAATGTATATTTTCACTCTTTACAGTAGCATGACCACTGATGATGACATTGTTATTATATTGCCCAGGCATAATGATAGTATCTTCCATAGTCCATTGTAAATAGAGAGGTTAATGATTTTACTTAAGTAATTTGTAGTAGGTTTCATGATTTGTCAATAGTAAAACCACAACTGAGTTTTCAGGTTATCCCTGAAAACTAGAGTAAGATATTAATTTCATCAGATCTGTTTAAGTTCCCTGTAAGTTCCTCTCAGTAAATTGTCTATTCTAAATATCACTTCTGAAAGCCCTTCACCAAACAAACAAAAAATCTTGACGATTGCAAACATTACATGTCAGATAGAATTAAAAAGAAGAAAAAAAAATAGTGCATTGATTTTTTTTGTTCATATTTTATTAATTCTTCTTCAAACTAAGTGTCATCCATTTCAGTAAAAGGAGAATTTATATTTATTAGAGTTATATTTATGATATGTTCATGTAGGACTATTCTTGTTTCATATCTGAAAATACATTGAAAACTTTGGAGACAAAGCAACAATTCATCCTGACAGATGTGACCTTATCAAGACTGTGAGGATAGTACTTTACATTTGAATGTTCTACAGCACAGATCTGTTATTGTAGATTGTTGAGCCTGTTCAATAACTGCAAGATTTCCTGATGGGCAAACATATATGAGGTTCCAGACATACAGTCTAAATAAAAAGGAATATATTTTAGCAAAACTACCATTTGAATAATGAATTTGGAAAGCTTAGTTGCAAGTCAGCCTACATGAGTATTTACCTGGGGTATGCAATTACAGAGTTTAATTCCACCTTCAACAAAAATATTCCACCTAACAGTACACAGTCTCCTAATTTTGATGTTATAATGTATGTTATATTTGGAGCACAGCAGAGAGAAGATTGACGGGATTATTTTTTAACATTTCTGCCTCAGCAATAGCTATTTTAGGACAGATTTATAAAGCTGTGAAAGCAAATTAGTGTCTGAATTCAGTGATTCCCCTTGTCTTTTCCTGCTCCAGCATCAATAAGTTCAGAGGAATGTGTGTCTTGACAGACTTATCACTAACGAAAATATCTGGTAAGAGTAGTAGTCCTGGAAATTCCTGGTAATCAAAGAACTTGTAGTATGCCTTACATTTTAGTCTGTTAAATCCTAATCACTCCTCATGATACATGGTCTTGGAAACAAAAGGGATCCAGAAGAGATGGTTGATACTCAAGAAACACCTCCTCCAAGTTCAGGAGTGGTTGGTCTCAGTGAGCTGAAAAGGAAGCAAATGTGGCAGGAAAGAGGTTATGAAAGCCAAGGCCCACCTAGTGTTGAATCTGGCAAAGGCTGTCAAAGGTTACAAGGATGTTTTCTACAAGTATATGAACAGTAGTATAGCTATGGAAAATGTAGCCCCACTACCGAATAGGGCTGGAATCATGGTGAGAAAGTGTTGTGGTTTAGACCTTGTCAGGAGCTGAGCACCACACAACACTCACTCCCCACTCCCAAATGAGAAGAGGGAGAAAAATGCACTGTGTGTTAAGAGTTTAATGCAGCAATGAAAAAAAAAAAAAAAAAGTAACAATAGTAATAACAATAAAACAATACACAAAAGGAGTGATATTGAATGAAACAAGAGACAGCATTGCACCACAGCTGGTCCAAAGGCTTGCCCCAATGCTTGGCTCTGCCCAGCCTGATGCCCCACACTTATATAGTGGGCAAGAGGTCACTATGGTATCCATCAACCCCTTGGCTATTTCAGTTGTCTATCATAGTTATGGCATTCCCCCCCGACTTCTGGTGAAAATTAACCTTATCCTAGCCAAACCCAGGAAACAGAAAAGGTTAAGGTGCTCATGGACTTCTACAGATTAGTCTTTACTATTAATACCAGCCATCAACAATCTTAGGTCCTGAGACGACTGAGAAAGTCTGTAGCAAGGGAGTCATACTCTTAGTAGTGGAGGGAGCACTTAAACAAACTGGACATGCATAAGTTCATGGAGCTTGATGAGCTTCGCCCACAAATGCTGAAGGAGCTGGCTAATCGCATTGTGAGGCAGTTCTTGATTGTCCTCAAAAGGTCATGGTGACTGGGAGATGTTTCTGATAGCTGGGAGAAAGCAAGGGTCATTTCTATCTTCAAGAAGAGCAAAACCAAAAGATGTGGGCATCCACAGGCTAGTCAGCCTCACCTCAGTCCTGGGCAGGTGATGGAACAACTAAACTGCTCAGAGTAAATAAAATGTATGTTAAGACTACATATTTTATTTTATTTCCTGATGGTTATTCCTTTACTTGCAAGCAAAAGACTGGCATTTTTATTGTGTTATTTGTATGCAAATGTCTGTGACTGAGAAAGAAAGTTATTAATCTATGTTTACACACAACACATCTAAAGTCCTCAAAGCATAATAATTATAGCAGTGCTAGCAAAGTTATTTTTCCTTTAGGAAAATAAATGTTATTGGATTTTCACATTTCGGTTTTATTCTATAATAAGTGTCAACTTTGCACAAAGTAAATAATCAATTTCTCCTTATGTACACCTTCTTGCCTGCTGGGAGAAACTAAGTGCTTCCTCCTGTTAAACCTCTGGACATGTTGGAAAAATCTAGATGAAAATCCCAAGAAAACTAATTTACTAGCCTGCATAGCCTGTTTTTACACTGTAACAATAAAATGAAGTTAAGGACAGCATCCTCACTGAGAATGACTATCCTTCCCCTAGCTGCATGCTAACAACTAAAATTAACACAGCTTGGAGTTACCCAGGTTACACCACAGAGAAGTCACTAGTCCTTAACGAAGAGCTCTGCTTTTCCAGAGCTCAGTTTCTAAATATTTGCTTCCTTTCCTCTCTCACTTAGGTGACCCCATTTCTCCTGGTTTGAACAAACTGAGATTTTAGCGTTTTTTTTAAGGCCAAAGATTTCTGTAGCATATAGTATGGCAGTGAAAGCAACAGCCATCATTTGGGTTTAACAGGAAGAACAGCTGAACTATGAAAACCCACTACCAACAAAAGCCTTGCAGAGTGAAAATGGAGACTGTGCTATTCAGGTTACTCCACAATCTTGTGTCTCCACAGACCACAGGCAGTACACTGATGACTGAACAACATAATGCACACACAAGAGGTACTGAGTAGTCAGCATACACATAAAAATTACCCAGTGAATTTTTGACAAATTCACTTCTGGAAAGGAGTAGCTTGTTTTTTGA
>JANHFX010005112.1:0-45553 GCA_027560015.1 Chloroceryle amazona
GAAAAAAAGTCCTTCGCCTTCAGAGGGCGAGACTTTAAATGCGGCCCTTCGCGGCCCGCCCTCGGAGGAACCGCGCTGCCGGGCCGGGCCGGGCCGAGCCGAGCCGACCGCCCCGGCAGGGCTCCCTGGGGCCCGTCTCGCCGCAGCAGCGGGACCGGCGGGGAGCAGTCCTATTTCCTTTCTCTGCCCCAGAGAAAAGACAAGACATGAACGTGCTGAAAATCGTGTCAGAAATGCCCAGCTCAACGGCGGCGGGCTGAGGGGATGGAGATGCGGGCTCTGCCGGGGCTGGGGGCGGACGCCTCGGTTAAAAATTATCACCCTTGGCAGGGCGGTTGTTAGACATTGCTCTTCAGCTCCGGGAGCAAGCCACGGTGCAGAAATCCCACCTTAAAAATAAAAGCTTTATGTTCTCACGTGTGGATAAGGTTGAGCTGTGATCCCCTCCCTGTATTTTTGATGTTTTCTCAGGTGGGTAAGCGGCCCCTCTCCCCAGATTGTGTACTCAGATTATAAATATATACATTTTTACAGGTGTATGGCTAACTCCGCTTGCAATTAGGCTTATCCAATACTTTTCTGATCATAACCCATTTTCAGATGGCTACATTTTGCCCTACTGTGCTGCATACAATTTCCCATACTTGTGTCTGACCTAATTTTCAGTTGCTTCTCCCAACAAATTAAAGGAAACCTGTCCTTCCCCCTATCATCCCCCTCCTTTAAAAAGTTTTTGCAACCAAGTCACTGAAAATTTCTATTATTTTCTCTTTCTGGAGAAAGAAGTCAGTTATGGGAGAGAGGGCCATTAGGGAATGGGGGCGGAGGGGCCGTAGTCTGTATATGCTCAATTAGAGCTTTGCTGCTAAATCAGCCAGAGATCCTACCACCATGAAATGCCACAGTTTTGGCACCGTCTCCAGAAGAAGAGCCGGCACGTTCCAGCGCCTGCGTCCCTCAGCCCCAGTTGCACTCAGCAGAGAAATTACTGTCTTCAGGAAGTTCTTCCACGCTGCCCCTACACAGGCTGGTAGCAAAGAGTCTGAAGGTTAATTTCCTCCAGAGAGCAGAGCAATCAAAACATTGCCTTGAAATAACATGGCAAGTGAGAGTAGCTTGTATGTGAAAAAAAACCTGGGGCCAAGAGTTCCAGAGAGACGGAGCTTTTCTTCTAGCCTCGTGTGCTGCATCTGCAGAGACCTCTGTAGCAAATAAGCTAACAGTTATAGAGGCAATAATCTCGTTTACCTCACAGTCATGATTCATTCCTTCTCCTGTGCTAAGTGAAATAGTGGTCCGCTGGGGAAAAAAAAAAAAAGTATGTCTTTAATTTTATGACCATAAGCAGCCCAATTCAGAATGGCACAGGTAATTTTAATTCCAGCATTTCTTATTTATGAAAACTTGATTTTCTCCAGCTTCACACTTCCTTTAACATAACCAAAAGTCTTTATTTAAGCTGGTACCATAATCCACCAAGAAAAGCAAGGAAGCACCAACATAAAAGATGGCCCGTCTAACACAACGTTTATGGTCTCAGCATTGACAGAGACTGGGCATCCTTGTCAGACTTGGGCGAGAGAGGGGTCTTGCTGGTCACTGCAGCTCTTCTCTGAGCCTTCCCCGTGCACCACGGTAGAGCTAGGCCTGGTTTCTCAGCTCTAAACAGGACTGATAGGAGCTCTCAGTCACCCTGCTCCCCTTCATCCTTCTGCTGGCTATTTTGCTCACAGCATCACTTCACGCATTCACTTGATTACTCACCGTGATCTGCAAACCTTTCTGGGTGTGAAATTTAATGCACAGAGAAGTTTTAAATCATTTTGAATTTCCAGTGATGTGTGGTTAAATTTTCTCTAACTTTTTTTTTCTCATAAATCAACAGGAAAAAAATAAACTTGAATCTGAACACAACCATGTTTTCCTCATCAATCTAGGCAGACACTGTCAATGTGCTTTTTTTCTAGTTTGCTTTTTCTATATAATGTGTTTCTTAAAATAAGGTTGCACCCTCTCAAACTGGTTTTCAAGTAAGTTAAAGTAATTCTTCTCTAAGGTGAAAGGTTATGAACAAATTGTTGAATGATTACGACCTTAGTGGGACACTCAGGTAGGGCCGCAGTCTCATACAGCTGTATCCGAGTCTGTAACGTGTAGGGAAGAAGAGTTTACATGTGCGTGGTGACACCAGGGCAATGTGTAACAGCTGTCAGTGCAGAAAGCCTTCAGCGTGAACAGCTGCATTTGCCCTGTGGAATCACCCTGCCCACCTTTATGGGGAATTGAGTCCCCACTTACTCATTCACCTTCCCACGTGGATTCCAATATGGTCTTTACAAATCCCATAGAGTTTGTTGACACAGTATATACCTAACCCAAGCCCACAAAGAAAACAAAATGAAATTTAAAACCATTTAAACCTACTATACCATCGTCACCCTCTTTGGGATGGTGGGGAGACCTGCCAAGGTCTTCTGCTTGAACCCTCCCTCAGCTCCAAGTAGGGCAAGTTTGTTTTTTTTTTCCCCTCTATACCTGCCCATAAGGTAGCTGTAAAGAGCAATAAAATTCACACCAGCCTTCTCTTCTTAAGACTTAACTGCCTGACCTTCCCAGCCTCTTCTCATACATCACATACTCCAGCACCCTCACCATCGTGGTGACTCTCCTCTGCATCTGCTTTTTCACATCCATGTCTTTCACTCCCTAGGGAGCTCAAAACCGCACGGGGTGATCCAGATGCGATCTCAGAAGCCCTCCATGAATGGAAATAACCACTTTTCTCAACTTGCTGACTCTTCTTTTGCTATTGTCACCCAGGATGCTGTTGACCTTCTTTGTCATAAGGTCACCGCTGACTTACTTGTTGCTCACCAGGACCCCCAAACTCTTTTTTGCAAAGCTCTTTTCTCTCCACTCAGCCCCCAGCTCATCAAGTGGATGGCTATTCTGTCCCAGATGCAGGGTGCTGCACCACCATTCATTGAACTTTGAGAGTCTTTTGTTCCAGTCTGTCCCATGTTCTCATCCTGCAGCATGTGCCCAGCAACAGCTACACCACGACACGCCGTGTGTTCCTCTAGTCTATTTAAAAATATGTTGCTGTTCCTCCTACAGAGGACAAAAAAGCCCAGCTCCCCCCTGTGCTCCAACTTGAGCCAAGAAAGTGTACCACCCCCAGCACCCACTCTAAGCGCTACCTCTACGAAATAGAGCAAGGATTGTTTCGTTATGGTTTTGCTGTTCAAAGAGCAACTTTGTCTTCCCCTTGTTGAAGATGTTAACTCCCCTTCTGCTTAGAACTGTGTAACACTGTCTTCTGCCCTGCACCGCCTGCACTTGAGCACACAAACTTCTGTGCCTTTGCAGGAATTTGATAACAGAAGAGGTTGCCAAGGAAGGGCAGAATCAAAGCCGTCCCACCTATGTTAGAATGCTTTCCTACTAAAGCGTAAGAATTGTGCAACCCTCAGCTTAGGTGGCCCCGCATCTCTTGTATTGCATGTTCTCTCTATATCCACTGTTAAGCTGATTATACCCTGAGGACGATCAGTCTGTGTTCTCCATTGGCCACTTACAATGTAAATCTAGAGTTATGTACACATGCAAATTTATGAGCTCTTGTAATTAGAGTGCAGAAGATGTAAAATAATCAGAGTGGTGGCAAAGCATGTTTTTAACCGGCAAAAACTCAGCGTGTCTGTACAAGCAGCACATTTCATGCAGCAGGCTTAAGATCTGTCTTTCTGTTGCAGTTCTTAATGTCATTATGAAAGAGGTGAAATCAAGATGGAAGGATGACAGTGATTTAGTCACAGAACCAGTTAAATGGCTTTCCAATCTTGAGGCCATAGATAGCTTTTTGATTTGCAGATAGCACAGCAGCTTGATCTCACAAACCCTTAACTGAAATCAAGTTCAGAAAGTATTAAGAAGGAAGTACAAGGAAACCAGCTTCACTTCAGGTTAAAGAGTTCTAAAGTCATCTATAAATTCAGACATTCAGCTGGTTGCTGGCTCATTCCAATTATTTTAATTTGTTTTCATTATTACTTTTCATTAGAGCTTCTCAAGCTCATGTTTTTGGTTCAACTTCCACCCCTAAACTTCTGAATAACCAATTTTTTGTATGCAATTATTTTAATCTAACAAACAGTAGAAAAAATATCACCCTTACGTAGTAGGACAGAGCTTTTCCATTCCCTGAGACTCGTGCGTTCCACCCTGCCAGCATGGCCTCTGAACACACCTTCAGAGCGGCTCAGCTGGCTCATGAGGGGAAGGCAGCAGGGATGGGGAACATTCTGAAAGACTGAGCCAGGGAGTGCAGAGCAGCCAGAAGAGCTGAAAAATCTCCCTGAGCAGTTGTGGACATCTATCCTTTCCTTCCTCAAGGGGCTCCTCAGATTTGCAGACTGGCAGTTTCCTTGAGCTGGCTTCCCCCTCTTTGGGGCTTCAGTAGCAGATACTGTCAGCACACGGCTCCTCCGTGCGTAGGAAACTGCCTTATGTAGACAGAGATTGTGCTGTTCTTTTTACTACATGTGCCTGTTGTACTTATCCTTTAATTACAGCTCAACAGCAAATAGTAAGGTTAGCAAAGGCTGAAGGTGGAAGAGGCTAGAGTTATGTTATTTTGATTTTTATTTACCATCCCACTCCAGCCATTCCACTTTCAAGTTCTCAAATACATTTGCAATAATGATCATAAGATTGCTAAACCAAGTCAAGCTGTTTCATAAAACAACAGCAACAATAGAAGGAAAAAAGAGAAATAGATCAACTAACTTAGGGCTTGTATTTGCCTTAAGCTAATCCATGCTTGGGTAGGTGCTGCAAAGACGATGCAAACGCACAATTTGTAGCCACGCGTGTACTTACACATAACCAGCGCAGACCCACCATTGCCTGGTGACTTCAGCCTGACAGCTGAGGTGATGGGCTCTGTCACTAGCTCTGCTTGCCCTGTTTAAATCAACAAGGGTTTTGCAAGAGCCACTGCAGCCCTGACGTTTGGAAGAGGCGTAGCGTGAAGCCATCCCTAACCCCCACATTTGCAGTCCTCTCCGTGCTGTCCTTCCCAGATGAGAGGCTGCAGCCTAAGCCTTCCTCTCCCCACATGGACTGAGAATTAAGATCGATCCTGCATTAGCCAGTTCAAGTTTATTTCACGAGATGGTTACAGATACTGGGCTTGCCTGGGATGCAGCCTTCCCAAACCAATTGTCCTTTGTATGCTTTTCTGTTCACAGTCTCAGCCTTGTGCTTACTAAAGGTAAAAAAAGTCCTGTGAAGGACAGACTGAACTGGGACAAAGGTGCCCACTTTTCACACCAGAGAGTGCCACAATATGAGGAATTTAATTTCTATAGAGCAAACCATCACATTCCTTCCTAGTTTAAATACAGCTGGGCTGGTTAAATATATACCCTGAATCCAGAAAAAAAGAAACAAGATGATCATGATGCTGAAAGAGGTCAAGAGGCCATCTGTGTCCACCCCCTTCCTTTAAGGCAGGATGATCAACACCTATCTCACTGCTAATGCATTGGTCAAACCTGTTCTTAATGACCTGGGATGAAGACATCTCAGCCTCCCAGGCTACTGCGTTGCTCTGCTCTCCTCACCACTTGTTTTTCTAATGCTTAAGCAGGGTTTCTTCTTCTGCTGTATTTTAGACTTTTATCTTCTCCTCAAATCTACCATAGATACAGAGGATATTCCCCCCCCAGCTTTGCCCGTTCTCAGCCTTGTGCAGAGCTGCTGCAGTCTTTCTGCTGTCTTTCTAGCTCGAGCAGTCCCAGTTCCTCCCAGCTCTCTCTCCTTCCAGGGCTCATTACACCAGTCCCTGCTCATCCGAGCTGCTATGGATTTTCTCCAGCTGCTGCAGAGGAAAGGATGCATTTTTGCCACTTAGGATGCTGCTTAGTTTGGGCCTCACCAATGCTGGAAGCATTTCTTCCTTTGTCACACACCAATAAGCATTTTATTCTTTCCTCACCCCTTCAACACCACCTCATTGTTCACTGATGGTCAGCAGTCACAGCTACCATCCCAATTTTGAGATCCACAGATTTTAAACTGCAGTTTAATACATTATTACAGACACTTTAGCAGTGCAAAACCATCTACCACTGCAGCTGAAGACCTCGTCCAGCCATTACTTAAAACAAACAAAACAACAAAACCCCCCCAACAAAACAGACAGACATCTAACAGGGGTGTTTAGAGCACTAATGTTTGCACATTTTGGCAAATCAAGACTATATCAAAGCATAAGCAAAGACATCTGCTGCTTCTTGTGGGTAGATCTACCTGAATGTTTCAATGACAGTGGCATGTACACTATTTTCTGTGCTGTTGTATTTCTACAGATCAGGAATATCAGAGAACCACTCAACTACGGAAAAGTCTTCATAACATCTCAGGAGCACTGAAAAAACAGCCAAGTGCAGGGTTTAGTGTGACAGAGGTGTCCTCCTCGGGCAGCTACTTGGCTGTTGAGTCACTCTTGGTAGAAACCAGAGCAGGGTAAACAATGCAACTATTCAAAAAATTCAGGGGACACCCTTAGGTAAGTGACTGGGCAAATATATTTGGCTTTGCTGGGATACTCACTGAGACTACTTACATGCCTAAGAGCCTTGCTAATCAGGAGGCTATTTAAGCTATTTGGAGTCCGAAACGAAAGCGTTTGTGTGTGCGAAGCTGGTGGGGCTGTGCTGAGTTTGTTCTTGCACGACAGAATCCTGCAAAACACAATGGGCCCTCCAAACGTGCCTTCAGGCAAATTTATGTGAAACTATATAATTCGTAAAGATATTTTTTCATAGTCATTATTTAGATCCATGTATTAATTTTTCCCATTAGAATGAAGTCAACAAAATAAAAAGTCAGGCCAACACTTCAATATTCATAAAATACTTATAACTGAGGCAAAGCATGTCTGCAAACAGAAAAGCTTAAAAATACTTAAATCTCATCCCCTACTGCTTTGCAAAAATCTTTCATTTTCTTTTAATCACAAGGATAAAGAAGGAACCCTGGACTGTGACATGTACAAGTACTATTCAAGTAAACCAATGTGTAATTATGTATAAATGTGAGTATTGATGCATTCAAAATTACACAATATAATACATCTTGTTTTGTTGTATAGCAAAACACATGGCTTGGTTTTCCACACCCTCTTACATGCAGTTTTAGGACAAAATGCGCTTAAATTTATAATCTACCCTTAAGAACAGAGTAAAATATGACATTCCTATTAAATGGATTACATCCCTTTTCTCTGGAGGAGCTGCTCATGATATTGTTCAAGAATTCTGTTTGATTCATAACTTTAAACGTGTGAAATTCCTCAGTGCCTTTTTCTTAGCATCCTCTTCACTGACACATTGTTTGTGAATACTTGCAAACTTTGGTGGAGTAAGAAAATGTTGTTAGAAAAGCCCCGTATTGTGTTTCTATTTAACCATCAGATGGCCTACGCAACTACGCAGTAATAAATTGAAATTTACTCACTCTGTAAGCTTAATTCCCAAGTGCTTTCTCAATAGTCTGTCAAAAACTAGAAAAAGTAAATTATGACCATGGATACCGGGAACAAGGCTTGCCACCATCGAGTAAGCCTTCCTAACTCACATGGCTCAAACGAGAAAATCAAGTGAGCTGGCTGACCCCAAACAATGGAATGAAGTAGTAATGTAGAGTAATCCCCAATTAATGTTGTTTATTTGGTAGAAGCAGAGTATTCAATCATTCAGAATTTCATCTGAACACCTCCATTCAAAATACGTTGCTTTTAAAACCTATATTTATCCCTTGTAATGTAATGCATTATAACTATGCATCTTTCCAGGCAGATAAAATTCTAATAAACAAAAGTACTTTCAAGAGATGATTTCTCCTCTTTACATGCAGAATGACAGTTTGTTGACTGGAGTAAAAAACTCTGGAAATTAAATGCAAATTAAGGTGAAACTGAAAATCAGGTTGTTTCTTAAACAAGGAAATATACATATATATTAGATATCCCATAATCCATAACCAAATCATGACTGAATTGCTACTTCAGAGCAAGTGAAAAAGTTTATTGCAAAAAAAATTAAAAATAAATGAAGTTCCTGAATAGTCAAGGTATGGAGATGTCTCTATTCATACCTGCAGCAACCCCGAACTTCCTACATCCCTCTAGGACCTACCTACAGTCCCAGTAGGAAAAACATGAGACTACTGCAGGGATTGCAGTAGGGATAGGATCTACATGGAAATATAGGATGATTTTATTGGGAAAAGCTGCCAAGAGAGACAATGCAAAGGTTCATCTCTGCTCTGTGTATTACTCTAAATAGAAGCAGAAAGGAACCTTGCCCTACCTCAAATCAGACTCTGCAGCTACCACTTACTAAATAAAAAATAAAATAAAGGCAGCACTCTGTAGCTCTTGTGTAACTGGTTCACGCACAGGTAGGTAGGTAGAAATCTGAAAAGCCCTGCGTCAGCTCTTTTTCATACGAATGCCTTGTGCTCCCCTTACCATGGCCCATGCACTGGGGTGGAAAAAGCAGTCCTGACTTTACCTGCATAAAGCAAAATCAGTTGTACAGCACAAAACACCATCCCCAGGCCACCAAAGCCAGTGCTCAACCCCAATGGTCCCTCACAGGCACCAAAACTAAAAATAATTTTTAAAAAGGAAAAATCATTGCACTACTGGCAATTTGAAGCAATGGTTGGTAGAAGAAACAGTACAAAAGTAACACAAATTGAGGATCATATCTTGTGTTTTATAAAAAAAATAAAAAAGCCAAATAAACTCACTGCGAAATGTTGGTTTTCTGTGCAATTTCTTTTCTCGAAACCCAGGCATCAGGAAGACATGGGGAAAACAAAACACCCCCCCACATGAGGGTAACAAGAGGATGACCCTGCCCGTGGGGAGTGTGGGGGATCTCCCCAGAAGCTGCCTGGCTTTGGGTTCCAGGCAGCACACCCAGGAAGAGCGGCCTCAGGGACCCAGCAAACCCCGCTGTGGCTTTTTGTGAAAAAGAGAACAGGCCCCAAACGAGCACAAGAGAAATGGGTCTGCTGCTGCTGGGCCCCGAGGCACTGGGATGCAGCCTGTTGGGTCATCATTCCTTGTATCTCCATAGAATAGCTTCCGTAGGCAATTAATTCACTTGCAAACTAATTAGAAGGGGTTCAGCACCTTTAAAAATGAGTCCCTCCTTGTTCTAAAAAAATTAACAAAACCACTAATTCCGTTCATAGAAGTGAGGGTCCCACAAAGTAATCACTGTTTTCTCTGGACTTCCATCCCTTAGTTAATTTGGTTCCCTGAATTAAGGTGCAGAAGCTCCACCGAGAACACAGTTTAGGTCCCTTCAGGTTTTTTAGGGGATACAGAAATTTGTGTTTATGTAGCTTTGCTTGGGAACTTAACATTTACTGAGATAAACAGCAAGGTAATTATATTCAACATTAGCAGAAAAAAGTGACAGAGAACCTTATGCAATCGTCCTATTTCTGCAAATCCACGGCTTTTAGCTGCTTGCCTGCAATCTGCATTTTACCCAGTCATATCCCAATTTCCTCCCCAAGACAGGCTGAAATTGAGTTTATAGTTTATTTTAATATTTCCTGCCATCAAATTATAGGGATAAGGAATCCTGTATACGCGTGCCATAATCCCATTTCTGTGACGAAAAGAGCACACGGGCCTGTGGTAGAACATTGCCATGCAAAGGGGTCTGTGTATCCCTACCTTAGCTTGCACAGACTTTGAAATCTTTTAAAAGTAAACAACATTTTTTCTTAAGTTAGCTGGAGAACAAACATAGAAACTTCACATGGAAAACTCAGATAAATTTCAAAAAAACTCTTTCAAAATTAACAAAATAGACAGTAACCCCCCCCACACAACACAAGTTTGCTCACAGCTCCATCAAGAAAAAGATCAGCTCTCCAAGCCCTTTGCTGAAAGGCTGCAGTATAATCCAAGACACAAAACAGACCTTTGGTTTTTACTGAGCCTAAGTTTTGCGACACACATTAAATTTAATTAAAAATTAAGCAAGAAGCCACGTCTCTGAGGATGAAAGTCAAAGAAAATTCCACCTGCATTAAATAAATTTCAAAAGAAAAAACCAAACGAACCACAAAACCCAAATAAATAGTCACTGTGCAGAAAGCAGATATCGTATACGAGAGCAAGGCATCCTTAGGGGGCTGGGGAAAGCACTCTGATTTCCCAAGAAAAGAGTTGATAATCGGAACAAATGAATGTAAGGGGAAACATAGTGGGACCATCATACCTCCAGTTTCTCCCCAGGAATACCCAGCACACTATAAAAACCAAATGAAAAACACTTGATCATGTGATAAACAAGCTGAAAAGAACTCAATCGAGGAAGGGATTTTAAATTGCTGTTTACATATTTTTAATGCAGTTGAAATTGTTGTTATAAGCCCAGTAAAGCACAGGAATTACACAGCCACTGAAATTCCTTAAATTAGACGCTTTCTACAGCAAATGTATAGCAGGACAAAAGGCTTGTTATTTTTATGCTAGATGATATGCAAAGCACAGAGTGGAATCCAGGGAAATGAATGCAGCACTGGACAAGATTTAACAGTTGGCAATTTCAGGGTACTTGGAACTTTAATGTGGTGTGTTCTCCTGTCCTCAATGCTTTCTGAAAATCAGGTCCCCTCCGATATTTCCACAAAAACTGGGGCACACAGAGTAACTAGCAATTGGTTAAAACAGTGGCCTGAAAGTACCTTCAGGAAATAGATAACCTCACAGCTTGAGGAATATTCTGACCGACTCCACAGAACATTTTTGACAACACAGAACATAGTGGAGTGTCCAAAAATGAGTATTAAGTGATGGCACACCTCGAGATAAAAACTAAGATGTAGCATCCTATTTGATAAAGTCACAACAAAAAAAAAAAGTCCAACTTATTTACAAGAAGGAGAAACAACCTCCCCAGCACATCAGCTGAAAGAATAATCACTAAAAAGCAAACCAATACCAGACATAGTAAATATTTTGGGAAAGTACCAAACTAAAAGCCAGGAGTGCCCGATGCCTCTCGGCCCAGCACCCCACACACACCGCCCTGTGACTCGAGGAAGTTCTCTCCTACCATGTCACCACCACGAGGTCTTACAATTCATACTAATAGCACAGGGTGCAGTGCTCCTTTAACTTCTGTAGAACACTGTAAAGCGACGAAGACCTCCATGTTATATTATTACTACTGTAACCATGCTCTTTATTTTTCAGCCAGAAAACTGTAGGTAAGTTTTTGAGAGGATTTTAACATGTCTGACCATACAGGATCGCCACACAGAGAATAGTTCAAGCATCAGGATACAACAGAAAGTACTAATGCACTTCAGGACCTTCATCCAGAAAGAGCGGGACAATTGTTCCAAGATGTTTGAATATGTACTGGAGAAAGTTAGGATCAGACCAAAAAAAATAGACCCACATATTCGGGTCTACTTAAAATCCTCCTTTTCCCTCACTCACACCAGGCAGATTTTTGGGCCCAAGGTGTGGATCTGTAGTCACACAGGTGCCTATTTTTAAAATTAAAAGCCAGGAATTACTGGAGAGTCTTTTGTAGACCTTTGATGCCCTCAGTGCACCTTTTAGACACTCATTGTGAGCAACGCCACAAAGACAGTGCCAGAGCACTTCAGGTTTTATTGCAAAACAGCAGATCAGAGCAGAAAATACCCCTTCCAAATAAGGTGCAGCAGAGAGTACACCTGAAAGTAGTATCACCTGCTTAAAGCTGATGAAATCTTACTTTAAATGCTTGAAAACCAGAAGCAACACCTGTAGTCCCCAACCAGGTTGTCCTCATGATGCAGCAGGGCCTGTTCCACAGGTTTGTGTGAGGGTCAGTAATGCATCTGGTTAAACTTCCAGAACAAGCGACTTCAAGGTGGTTTCGATGGCTGGAAAGCCATTTAAAAGCGTCTTTAAAAGGCAGAAAGGTAAGCAGTATTGGAGTTTGTTTGGCTCTGTGAGCTCAAGGAGGTTTATAAATCAGTTTCATCTCATTTAACATCTTTATTAATAAAATGGCAGAGCGCGTGGTAAACAACATGCTAATCACAGCGGGGAATGCTAAAATAAGAGGCTCTGATGGCATTAGCAAGAATAGAGAGAATACAAAAAACAGGGAGGATTGAAACACTGCAAGAAAACACGGTAACGAGCTTTGAAAATTACTGTGGGGAGAGTAGAGGCCAGGCTGGAGAGAAGGGAAGGCGGCTGGGCTGGGGAGAGCGGGTGCACTGGGCAGCACCTCAGAGCAGGCATCACAACCTGATGTAGTTGTGGAAGAAGGGTGTAAAATTCAGGATGCTGCTGCAGCGTTTCTCATCTAATAGAGCAGAGAGCCACCTTCCCCAGCTAAATCTGGTTCAGTGCTCATTCCCAGTAGACGCAAAGTATGCTGGCACAGATCGGAACAAACTGAAGGGTAGAAAGACAGAAAAGGTCTTAAAGATGGAGGTGTTGAATTGTCCCTTCCACAAACATTAGGAGAGGGAAAGTTTGAAAACATAATGGGGTAAAAAAAGGAGGGGCTGACAATGCATCTATTTCTTGTTTGGGTCAATTCATTTCCACCAGAAACCACTCAAAGTCTCCTGCAGAATGCCTATGCTTAGCCCAAATCCGGGGCTCAACTAGAGCAGTTCTCTGCACCCAGTGACCCCTCCCCAGCAGAGAAGGGGAATCAGGAAAAACAGAGGAGAAACACAGGTTAAAATGGATTTAATGAAATAACCAAACCAACATAAAGTACATGAAGTTACACTCACCCCAGTGAGCACGCAGTGGCCCCAACAAACAGGGAAACAGTCTCAGAAGCGTCAGTGACCCTCATGGCTGAGAGAAGCAGGAAGAAGAAGAGCAGGAGCAACCTCATCTTCCTTAACCTTCCCCCTTTATACTGGGCATGATGTTACTGGGGTTGGAAGCACCTGGAGCTAACTGGGGGCAGCTGCCCTGGCTGACTCCAACCTGCTCACGGCCTGCAGAGCGTGGCTGGCCCAGGATTCCATCCCAGCCAAGCAAGGACAAAAATGATGGCAAATTAGAAATGACTTGAGGTTCTCTCCACTAGTCCCAGGGAGAAGGGCTTCCTTTTGCAAAGGCCTCCTGCCAAACAGAGCTCCATCAGTCACAAGAGTCGAGGTCTGAAAGGAGAAGACAGGCACCTTCCTGTCAGAAATATGTTCTCTCAATAATTCTCAAGTCACATCATGAGCAGTATTCATCATGAGGACCGAGGGCTCATTATCTGCAATTTTCACAAGAATTCTGACAAATTCTAAAAGTGTGTCAGTCCGAAAGCTGACACTCAAATCACGTTAAATCACCTGCAGCAGAAAGCCACAGACTGTCCTGTTGAGCAGAGAGCACCACCACCACTGGACTTCGTTACTCCCTCACCCCACCAAAGTTTCCTTTAACTCGTGTTGTCCCTGTCTCTATTTCAAGGTTTTCTAGCTCTTCTGTCTACCAGTGCTTAAGGTGAATGCTGCTACTGATGACTGCCCTGATGCGGGACAATTTCTGGCCTAGTCTGTAATAAATATGACAACTGTGGCCCCAGTAGGGTCCATGTGCACTTTTTCCTCACTGCTGCTGTTATTCTCTGGTATTGTGAAGTCATCACGTTCGCCGTGAAGGTTCACCATCATGTCTCCAGGATCCTCCTTCACTCCTTAAAGCCCCCTCCCCTGGCAGCTCCCTGTGACATCTGAAATAAGCACATGTACTTGGTTCATCGCCACATTGCAATCAGACCACCTCCTGCTCGGCACCTCCAGCTTCTGCTCCGCACTGAGCAGCACCTCCAAGACTCCTCCCTGCCAGGCTGCAGCCCACGGGATTCTTCTGGGCTCTCCTTTTGGACCATATCTAATGGGTACAGCCCAAATAAAACAGTATAAAAACCAGAGCTCCATCACCGTGGGCAATAACGCGATCCTCTGTGTCTGAACGGGCACGAGGGCCATGAGCCATCCCACCCTGGGTCGAGTTCCCGATGCCCGAATGCGCAGCCGTGGGCTCACAGCCCCACGCTCACAGCCCTGTGCTCTTGCACGCGCAGCGTGGCAACATCGGCACCCCTGGCTTTCCTCCCCAAAAAGGGGCGATTGTGCACACCGTTGTGCACACTACACCGTCAGAATCGATGGAGAGCTTCATCCTGCTGATCAGTTAAAACAAGATTGTTTTTTCTAATTACGTTTGCACCACTTGGCTTTTTAAAATTTCATTACAAACAAGGCACGTATTCTGGAACGACATCGAGGGCTCTCTGATGACACAGAAAGCGGGCTGATACTTTTGCAGCAATATTGACTTTTGTTGCTGGTGTGCAAGAAAAAAAAGCTTTTTGTCATCAGGACTCTGAATGCGGAAGATTCCAAAACTCCACAGGAAGCGATGAGATATTGTTTATGAACTGTATCTGTATGTTCATAAGCAGAAAAAAAAAAAGGCAGAAAAGAAAAACAAATTTTTAATTAATGATCTTTATTTTTCTTCAAAGCTTGTCTGACACGGGCTCAGCCTCCCCCACTCTGCCTCTCCTTGCACTGACTGATGCCTGATCACATGGCCACAAGTCAAAATGAGACCAAATGACGCAGAAAACGAAAATTGAACTTTAACCCCACCTCCCCCCCCAGTTATTCCCCCCTGCACTGGCAGAAAAAAAATAAAAAGAAAAAATCCAAATATGAAGCAGAAGTCATTCCCTGGTAAATGCTGAAGTCAAACTAAAAATGAAAAAAAAAAAAAAAAAGAAGTGCATTTAATTTGACACAAAGACTTTTGTTTTTGCAGAGTTCTGCCAGGCAGATTTTCTGCAGCTAGAAGTAGAGCATTTAGAATGAAGAGCAGAAATAGAAATGTAGGGGTGGGGACTGCGAGCTCAGAAGAAGCCTTTTGTCTGGCAATACTGTGGCTAAAGATAATCTTTGTTTATCTTGCATGTTTAACTTGTGTCTTGTATATCCAAAGTGTTGGAAAAAAATGTGGAATTACAAGTGAGGAACCGAACAAACCCAGAACGCAGGGTATAATTTCTAGGCATGGTGAAGGCAGGAAAAACAAACTCAGCAGTTATTATGCCTTCTTTTTTTTTTTTTCCTTATAATCTCTCCCAGACCCGTGGTACAATAACGTTACAGTTAGACTCTACTTTGACGAACAATTTCAGAGCAGAATGAAGTGAAATGAAATGGAATTGTGACGTTACGAAGGGAGAAGAGCGGAGCTGGATGGATGCGTCCTGGCTACGCGAGCTCAGCTGCAGCACGGGACTCTACGGAGGAGGAGGAGTACGCTCAAGGCTGCCGAACGCTGAATAGGATTTAAGTGTTTAGTGTCACCCAATCAGTGAAATATGATTAATGAGTCTGGAGGAGTACACTGCTTTTTAGTCTCCAAAGCAAGGCGGACGCGGGGGGAAGCTCTCGGGGCTCTCTCAGCAATAAAAGCCACGGCGGAATGGGGCGCTTGGCCTCGCAGCTGCGTGTTCCTCCTCAGTGCGAGTCCAGCATCCAGCATCCAGCCTCCAGCCTCCCGTCTCCCTCGCTCCAGCCGGGCTGCTATTGAAGCAAAGCCAGCAGCGCGTTAGCGAGCCAGCGGGGGAGCAAATTGATTACACAGTTAGCTGTGGAAAAGCTGAAATTCTTTATTAAGGGGAAATGAAATACAGTTAATTTATGTTTCAGCTGAACCACTCCCACACTACACTTACTCTGCTGGTACTCCGAATTTTCTCTGAAGCTATGAGACAGCCAAGAAATTACAGAAGTTTTATTGATATAAAAATAAGTTGGGCCTTTGGTAATTTTTTTTAAAGGATTTTTTTATTACTAATTATCATAACTCCCTCACTATGTAGGACAACACAGCATTAACAGAAAGAAAGGTGGGAAGCATTTGGGTTGATGTAGACTAGGAGACTGCTGTCTGTCTTTAAGTGGTGTTACGGAGACAGTCCACAAATAAATGTCAACATCGCCTTATCTGTTAAGCTGAAACTCAGTTTTTGTGGTATTTCAATGATAAAACTCTTTCCCGAACAAAATAATCCTTTGCGTCCAAAGGCTTTTGGAGAATAAGAGCAGACCTACTGCTTTATTCCTGAGAAGAACCATAGGTTAAGCAGACAGTGAGATAAAGCTGGTTTCTAAAGTGAGACCTCGTAGAAGTCGCCACCCAGCACCACACTTGCCCCCCCCCAAGCGATTGTACCCGAGCAGTTCAGATCTTCCCTGCAGAGAGGAGAAGCACCGAGAGCTCACAAGCAGAAAATTCCTCCTGCCCCGCAGCCCTTCGCTCTCCAGTCCCAAGCACTTGCCCTGGGTAAAGCCCTGTTGAATAGGGCTCTAGATGGGACCCGCCTGAGGAACGTCCCCTCTCCAAACAGCTTCCACCTCCCACTGCTCTCAGTGGGACTGAGGCCACCGGCCACCCTTCCCAAAGATGGTCACTGCTGCTTTTAGTCTGTTCTTCACTGTCCCCTCCTGTCCCCTGGCAGGGCAAGGGATCGAGAGCCCTTCAGCGGGCACCTGCGAGGCACAGAGGAGGCAGTAAGTGGTGGAAGATCAGCATCTTAACGCAGGAGAGTCCACCCAGGAGTCCCGCAGGGGGACGTGCTTAAAGCGAGTGCTCCACAGGAAGGGACCACACCGTGTGACGTGTCTAATAAAGCGTGTGACTGCGCCAGGAGTCACAGCCTTAACCAGACTGCAAGGAGGAGCAGCCCTCTAATTGCTGCCGTGCCCCAGGTAGACTTTCCTGTGTTTCTTTGGCCTTTCTTCTGCTTTCTCTGCATTTCTGATGCTTCGATCATGATGCAACATCCCTGCAATATATTTTTCCTCCCAATTACTGGCAAGTGCTTTGAGATTTCTCCCTGATTTTCAGACAAAATTAACAATTTTCTATACCTGTCAGTGTCATTTTTTGCTGGTTTTGGCTGGGATTGAGTTAATTTTCTTCACAGTAGCTGGTATGGGGCTATGGTTCGGATTTGTGCTGAAAACAGCATTTTTGTTAATGCTGAGCAGTGCTTTACACAGCATCAAGGCCTTTTCTGCTCCTCACCCCACCAGCGAGCACAAGGAGCTGGGGGAGACCCAGCCGGGACAGCTGACCCCAACTGACCAAAGAGATATTCCAGACCAAATGGCATTATGCTCAGCAAGAAGAACTGGGGGAAGAAGGAGGAATGGAGGGATGTTTGGAGTGATAGCCTTTGTCTCCCCAAGTCACCGTTACACATGAGGGAGCTTTCCTGGGGATGGCCAAACACCTGCCTGTGATGGGGAGTGGTGAATGAATTCCTTGTTTTGCTTTGCTTTTGTGCGCGGCTTCTGCTTCACCTATTAAACTGGCTTTGCCTCAACCCTCCAGTATCGTCACTTCCATGCTTCCGATTCTCTCCCCAGTGCCGGGGGGGAGCGAGCAGCTGCCTGCGGCTGAGCTGCGGGCTGGGGTTCAAGCACAACAAACGTTCCATGGTCTTGCTAGAATAAAAGCAACCAAGCTTGATTTGCACTGCCCACTTTAGCATTATTAATACTAAAAGAGAAGTAAAAATTCACATTATGCTTTTATTTCCTGTTAACTCTCCTCCCCCATGAACTGGAGAAAATAAACTTCTTCTTTTTCCCTTGCTGCTACAATATCCACTGACTAATGCAAGGAAGTGATAATAAATGCAAGTGAAAGTTTGCACACAACTTCAAATGCAGCAGCTCTTATTTCACTGAAGACTGGCTGTTTACCAGGAAACGAGATGGGCTCCAATTGCCCTTGTGACTGCTCAAGATGTATACTCATTAAAGATACCAGTGAAGTAATACCGAGGAGGAAATAAATTGTTTGAAAGGCTAGTGCCAAGACTGGTAAATCTAAAATTTACCACACAGTCATACAGCAGCTATTTTGGGAACCACAATCACCTCTTGGAAAAATAAACACATTTCCACAGAACAGCAATTCTGCGTGTTGCACTTGGCCACCTCAGCTGGAGCCAGTGGGGTACCGACTATCACAAGTGACAAAAGAGACCCCTAACCTCATGAAATTCTGTTAAAAGAAAAATGAAATGCTTTACCTAAATCATATCTAAACATCTAGATATATAGCTGTTACTTATGAGAAAATTTCAGCTAGGAGGTAGAGAGTAAATCTGCAGTACACAGACTCTGACACAAACAATCATGGACATAAAAATGCTGATTCTGTGCTGACAGGTGGTTTTTAAAAAGAAACCAAACCTAAGAGCTGCACAAAGAACTGAGACAGATCTCCAATAAATTCTTAGTGTCATTCTGAGCAAACTCTTTCTTGATCCATAGCAGCTATCTATTTTAAACAGCATTATTCAGTTATGACGCAAAACCATCACCTAAGCACGCAGGGTACATCGCAGCTGCGCTGGGGATGTATCCCGAACACATCGAGAAAGCCGTGTGTGTATATAGAGACACACACACACAGAGGGTTTTGATGGGCTTTTCTCCTACATTCTGTTTCATTTTGATTTTCATTTGTTATCTGGATGCTTTTAATATTATTTACATGTGTATATAAAATGTAAGGGCTTATGTATATAAAAAGGATCTCCAAAGCTTTCCATTTGGCAAAGGGAACATGGCAAAAGACTAGAAGAGCTACAGCTCTCCTCAGTAACCTAAGGCAAGGGCCATGGAAAATTCCTGTTGTGACCATCAGCCCTCACATGGCTACGTGGTCTTCTTAGCTATGTGGTGCCATTGTTAGGAGAGGGCTTGGTGGAATCTAAAGCCTGGGCACCAATTTGGAGAGCCCTGTGATTTGTAATAGAGCCACCAGACACAACAAATACTATGTGATTTTATAGTATATGACCAAAAAAAAAACCCCATGGCATGTGAAATGCACAGGGGGCAGAGCTCTTGTTCAGAGCAGGTTGTTTTTCTGGGGATAGGGCTGGACACAGGTAAGAGAAATAGCATTGCACTGCTAAACAGACCTGTCCACGTGCAACAGGTCTGACAGTGGGCTCCCTTTGAGCAGCGTGAACCTTCATCTTGGGTGTGGTGAAGGCAACCTAATCCACTCACGGTGCATGTGCCACCGAACCATCTGGGGTCTTAGATGCCCCGAGACTGTAGTCAGGAAAGGTCTCTAAGGTCCTTTGAGTGACACTGTTACTGGTCTTAAATAGGAAATAAAATCTAATTCTTACAACATGAAGGTGGGAAAAATCTTTGTCTAGCAGGCAACAAAATCGGTGTCTGACAGCGCGTTCCGGGTGAGCGGCACAGCTAGAGCCTCCATGCTGGCCTGATGCTCTGCCTGGTACACAATATTGTTTCCTAATACTTTCACAGTTGCTTCTAATGCTTTTCTGCTAATGAGCTCCAAATGCTTCAGAAAGACTCAGACATTTCAAAAAATCATGACTGTTTTTGAGTGTATTTTTCTGTGAAGCCAAGCTGAAATCCTAAAATGAGCATTTAAGAAGCTGGCCTGGCAGTTGGTGCGACAGGCATCTCAGAGGCAGCTGGCATCAAGAGGAGTGACAAAAATGAAGGCACTCGAAAGCCCTCAGCAAGTTGCAGAGATCCGTGGCCTGTGAGTCCCATTTCCTGCATCTTTAAGAGATAACATGTCATCGTTCCGCATCAGAGAGCATCCGACTGCAGCCGGGAGCAAGAGGCATCACTGATACCAATCCCTGCTCTGCTGGGTGTGTGGACCCGGAGTTAAATCATTTTATCCCTAGGTCATACTTGGAATCAGCTGCAGTGCAGAGGAGAGGTGCCTTTCCACTGCCCTGCTGGCAGCTGGACCCTCCACGGACACAAAGTGCTTGTCTTTGTCTATAGCAGAAGTGAAAACAGCCCTTGACATGGAATTTCCTTGTTGTGACAAAACTGAACCTTTTTTTTCCCCCCACCTTACTACGGTTTGAAAGGCCACATCAATCTGTTTTTATGAATGCTCTTAACAAAATCTGGAATACAAACTGATCACACAAATTAAAAGACCTCTGAAACAGGAGCTGGAGACCAGTGCTTTTCCACTGTAACGGTATTTTATTAACATCCCCTCCGAGTGCGGCTGCTGCACCACGCAGGAATCTGGGCTGGCTGGCTATAAGTGGAAAGTTACCTAAGTAGGGTGTCTCTGCAGAGACGAAGGATGCAGCAAAGAGGTGGAGATTTAAAAAGCCAGATCTGGCTCTCAGAAGGAATTCAGCAACATAAGGACAGGTGTAGGAATTTGGAGATGTTTTTTTAGCTTCCCCTAAGTGCTTTTAGCTGCTACTTTTTTTGTAGCTTTTCTACCCTGTATGGAATCAACTTTTCATCATTTAGAGCACTAAAAGACCTGGGAAGCCTTAGACAACTGGAGAACTAAAAAAAAAACAAAAACAAACCCACAAACCATCTGAAGCAGCATAGCCATGTTGAGTCACTTGGGAGCCCAGGTAATGCAGCCCATCAACTCTACGATCTTTTATGAGCACCCAAACTGGGACCCAACAGGGAAGCAACAAAGGTGAAAGGAAAAACGAGGGAAAGAAGGAAGTTTGATGTAGCGATAAAACAGGTCTTTGTTAAATTTCAAGATCTACTCTGGGCAAGCTGTATTTTGAGGTTCCTTGTGTGTGGAAGAGGTGTAATCTGCAAGCCAACAGGGACATTGTGAAGCTTAACAGCAGCTGCTGGTCGTACAAAGACGGATTATCTACCTGGGAAACACAGAAGACAGGAACGAGAATATGGGCAAAACTGTCTGACATTCATACAACGTCTCGCCAGGACTAGAGAGAGCAGAGGGCAGCTCTGCCCTGCGTGCTTGAGAACAGCAAGGGGAGATCCGCTTGGATGGTCACAGTCTTACAGCAGAGAGATAATGAGGTGGGCAGAGCATCCAACTGACACTGGAACAATGTGTCTAAAGTGAGCATATCCAGAAGTGCCCAGTGGCTGGGCTAAAAATGAAATCCCTTCTTTTGCATTACGAGTCCTATTTTTAGATCACCAGTATTTTGAAAGGTTTTCAAGAAGAGTGTTTTTTAAAAAACAGTCAAGAATTTACAGAACGAGACCAAAATGTGAAGTGTCGGATGACTTTGGGTGAGGGAACGGCTTTGGCAGGGGTGTTGAGCTCTGGCTCCCGGCCAGGCTCCAGCCACGGAAGGTGTCCTCAGCATCCTCCGAGACGACGCTCGGCTCCTCTTCCTGCTCGAGGCCGTTGAGCAATGAAGCTCTGAGTTGTCAAACTGATACTGCTCTTTCAAGCAGAAGTGGCTGTGATTCAGTGATCGGTGAAACAACCCTCCTGATACTACAACTCCCTGAGCTCTGCTGGGATTAAAGTGCAAATATAAATACAAAGAGTTTGTTTTGCCAAGCTTTTTGGTGAATGTTTGTTTGTTTTGATCCCTATGTTTGCGATGTCTCATTAGTAACTACTGAGCACACAACACTGGAAATGTTTCCCTACAAACAGGAAGACGGTTGTGCGCTGCACAGCTGCATTTTAGTAGCATGAGCAACATTAGGAAATATGGGTTTATTCCTTCATTGTGTCATCTCCCTGAAACAAGAGAAAAGAGAATGTCCGAGCACCACAGAAGTGCTTAACATCATGGGGCTGGCAAAGCCCCCCTCGCCCACGGAAGCGCCGCTAACATCAGGCTTCATTTCTTCAGTATCCCTAAAAGCAAACCGGGATTTCCTTTGCTCACCGAAACAAACTCTCTCTGCCTGTCACCCACTGTTTGTTTCTTTGTTTGAGGGTGGCTGGTTTGGGTTTGTTTCTTTGAAAATTGTTTGTTTTCCAGTGTGATCAAAATGTTCCACCTGTAATGTTTTATTTTCAAAGGAAATTCTAACTTGTGGCCACCAGCACCTGTGCCTCAGCACTGGCTTCTTCTGGCCTTCTTGACTATTCCACTAGAAAGTTTCCCCTCCAGAACATTTCCTATATTGCTAAGACATTTCTAAAGCAGCATTACTCTTTTCCACGTCCTCCAAGTGATGCTGTGAGGAACTTTGCAGCAGTGCGTGTCCGCCAAAGCTAGTATTTCACAGAGAAAAACAAACAGGAAAGGTCCAGCTCACCTATCTGTTCAGAAACCAGCACATTCATACCTTGAACATGACGATAACAAGACATGTTCTCCTGTTCTCATCACCGCTGCCTTTGCAACGAGGATGAAAGCCTCACGTGATGCCTGCAACCATATCAAAGTGACTGAGGACACAGGTCCCCTGCATCCAGTGGTGCTGGAGAGGATCTGGGCTTTCAGAAGAATCTCTGAGGCGTGTGAACTACCGCGATAATTTAGTTTCCTACAAATGGATTGTAAAAAAAGGGAGAACAGCAACTGAACTAACCAGGTATCTGTTCCTGAACAAACACGTACCTCTTAAGCAACCAAGCTTCCATGAGAAACGAGACAGGGAAAAACAATTAATCTGCAGACCAGCTAGAAATAGATACAAAAGTCTCGCTTTTGTACAAAGGGTTTTCTGACTAAGGCCAAGTTTCTCTGCTCTGTTGATGTAAAGAAAAGCAGATCAAAACTGCCCAGTCATTCTGATCTAAACCATATTTCTGCTTGCATTACAAAAAAGCCTTCTTCAGGATACACCCATGGGGAAGTTCCAACATTTTTGGTCATGCTGGCTGTCAAATACCCACACGGAGCTTTGTTCATGGGAAGGACCATTTTCTGTTTCCAGGCTCAGACCCTTATTATAGCTTAGATCAAACCCTGCAATAAAACCCTCCAGCAGCCGCCAATTCTGTCATACGCAAATACTTAAACTTGTGCTGAATCCCCTCGCCTAATCGACCATCTACAGCCCTACTTACCCGAGAACGCTGCCAAAGGCACATTTGTTCCTCATCATCTCATATTCTAGGCATGGCCAAAGTGTAAAATCCAGTTGTTGTGTTCATCTTATAGCAGGAAAAAAAAAAAAAGAAAAAAAAGAAAAGCCTTAACATCACAAGAAACAAATTCAGATGTGCTGTTGCTGTCTGAAAGCCGTGTTTTAAATGAATAGACCTCATGGTTTTGTTAGACAACCCCTGTGAAATCCTGGAAAGAGCGAGGAGCACTTCTGTGTGCACTTGTAAGAACCCATAAAACAACCCCCCCTAGCCCAAGCTGCCCATGGTCCTTCCCTTTACCCCTCCAGAAAGGCACAAGGTGCCTGAACAGTGACAAGGCTGCTGTTAAGAGAGCAATGTCTGAATACTAGAGACCAGCTCTCTATCCTGCAATCAACAGGAAGATACATCAAAAAAAGCAATGCCAAGCAAGACCCATTGTGTGAAAACAAAATGCAAACCAGCACGTAAACAAAATGGGACAGTGGAACGGCAGCGGCTGTCATTTGTAACACCACCCAGAGACTTTACTGAAGCTGTATTCATTTGTAAGCCAAGAAAGCGCCTGTAAACTCCTGAGGTGGAGCTGGGATGAGCACATAATGGCAGCAAGAGGTTTCTGTGAAACTGTGTCACTATCAGCTGCCTAATCACTGAGATGTTTTTATTAAGAGGCTAGATAAACATCTCCTGCCTCCCTATCTAACCCAGACCCTTATCCCTCACGTGGGTACCTGGAGCAGCCCTTTGGCCGTGCCTACAGGAGCTGAGGATTTTTAGGACAGACTTGAGGCCATTTCCCAGTCTTGGGCTGACCAGCCCTTGCACCTCCCCTCCTCCAGAGATCCACCTCCTTCCCTGCAGTAGCCAGGGGACACCAGCCCTCCTGGCCAGGCTCTCATCATGAGCCTCAAGCTGAGCAGCAGGAGATGTCTCCTTCCCACCCCTCAGCAGGTCCCTGACCAGCTGCCAAACCTCCTTGCTCCTCACCCTCCTTTCCACACTGCTCTTGCTTTTACTCTTTCACGCTCTGTATCTCCAACACCTCCCTGCAGCAACTGGCCGCTTTCCCCCCACTGCTCCTATTTTGCTTTGTTTTATGACCACCACTGCACCACTAGATGTCTGATCATCAGCCTGCAGCCGGTGGCGGTCACCAGACCCCCTTCCCAGGCCTTTGGGCTTTTCCTCCACAGGCGCTTGTAGCCCAGCTCAGAAATCGCCTAATAAGGTGACTGGTGTCCAGGACTTAAAGTTTGTAATAGCTTAACTAGAATATTTTAGGGTTAAAAAAAAATAATTAAAAAAAATGCACCAGCAGCCTGCAGGAGCAGAAGACAGTTGTTTGCTTTCTGAACTCATTTGCTGTCGAGTAAATTGTAAAATAAAATTATATTTCCAATTGCTGCCTCCAAGAGAGCAGAAAGGAACTGTTGAGAAAAGCACAGCTCTGCAGAACTGGGAGATGTGGCTGCAGATTTCAGCCCTGCCGGAGAAATCCTCTGACATGAGCAGCGTGTCATCCGGGCTGCAGGTCCGGCGTTAATCAACCGGGCACGGCGGGTACCCTCTGTTGGCAGCCACTTGGCAGCGTTCAGGTGCGAGTTGACGTAGTTGGCGGCTCGTAATCGACTGTGCTGCATTTTCTGCTTTTTACTTACTTCCTTTTTTCGTGTACTTCTCCCAGAGACACAGAAAAACGAAGTTAGAACAGTGATAAGAATGGAAAATAAAGGCTTTTAACCTTTCCAATAAGTGTGAAGCCTTTCTGATGACGGCACCGTTCCAGTGAAGACAAACATCGCTCCCTCATGTGGCTAAAGATCACTACTGCTACTCCCAGCCTGCCCAGGAAAACCCACTGAAAAAAGGATTATTCGCCTAAATTTGCATCTCAGTGTGCAGTCACATACACATTCATGCGTGCAAGAGCACAGCAATACACCAGCACAGAGTACATGTGGCATATACAATTCCACCTCATGTCTCTGTGCTAAAAGAAAAAAAACCTCCCTCAGAAGGCTGATAAATCCAGAGAAAGAAAGTTTTCCAGGGACCTGATACACAGAAATCTACAGCTCCACCCAACAGAGGCTGCAAGCGATGGAGCTCTTCACATCCAAATGGTGACTGAACCATTGCCCCTAGACAGACAAGAGTTAGAATCACAGACTGGGCTGGTAATTAAAGATGTGAAACTACTGGATTCCTTCACAGGATTAACACACACCCTTAAATCTTCTCAGCAAGGGCAGAATCCTATACAAGACTCTCTGTGAGCATTTCAAGACTTCAGGGTTCCAGAGACCTCGACAGTTTTCGTTCATCTGAATGGCCATGGTGGCTGCAGCAGCAGCGCCGTGACCCAGTCGCCCACGCCGTGTCCTTACCCCTTTCACGGTGCGGCACCAGCGCGCTCGAACGGCCCGGCACTCCCCCCCTCGCTCTGGTTTCCACCTTGACAGCAAAGCAGAGGCTGCCTCTCGTTTTGTCTCAATGCAGTGGACCCTTCTTCCTTCAGATTTGCATAATAAACTTGAGCGAACAGGTCCCCAAAGACAAAAAATAAACCAAACAGTGCTACTGCCAGGCAAGCTGCAATTTAATCAACAGCGCAATGACTCCTTTTCCGTGATTTCCTTGCTAACAAATCACAATTTGTATAAAAAGCCAAGTATATTAGAATTTTCATATGAAAGATCATTGACCCATAAATTCCTTCCCACAGTGCTGCAGTGAGAAGACTCTGGGATTACTGAAATTCGTATTCTCTTATAACTCAGTATCATGTGATCTGAAGCAGAGAGATTTATTTCATTGTACAGCATGAGCAACACGCTTATTCACAGGAGCAACTACCACCTCAGGTAGCTCCAGCTGCTATCAGGAACCGTTCAGATTTATCTACAATACATAGCTACTGTTATTTGTTGCAAAGAATGGCTGAAGGCCAAGAATTAAAATACCTGGAACGGGGGACACGCAATGTCACTCAATCCCAGACAAAAAAGCAAATGTGCACACTGGGATTTTTCCACCCCACCTTCTGCAATCCTCTTTCAAAATGTTTGTTGCATTCAAGGTGCAAATGTCCTTGAAAGAGAAAAGAGAGCGTGAAGGTGGTATTTTGGGAGCACGCCACAGCTACGTGTGTCCATGCTTTCCAGGAACTTGGCAGCTGCCTTTTTTCTTGAGTGCTGGCTGTGTCTGACCTCGTTCTTTTAACAAAACTGGACCCATCCCTACAGGAGTTTCTCCTCAAACAGCCTCCCACCCTCCCCCGTCATTAAGGAACCATAATTCACGCTTACATACTTTGGAAAGAGATTCATTTTCCTGCAGCAAAGGAAGGCTGATGCAGAAACGTTGGAGCAACCTAATTTTAGCTCATTCAGACAATAGGCTGGATCCTTACACACATCTACCGAGGGCTATTTATAGTCCTCCAGACGCTGCTGGGAGTACAGTCACCCATTGTGGAGCTACCTGGCTGCACTCCTGTTGGGGAGGGAGGAAGGAGGCAATCAAGAGTCTGATTGTTCTGGGGAACACAGGTAGGGAGGTGTTGGATGAAATGTTCATTTGCAGTCTGAATGGAGATCAAAAACTCCGGCTGCTTTGCGACTGCCACTGCCAAGACCTGAGGGACGCTGCAGAACTTGGACGTCCCAGACTGCACCAAATCACAGGCCCAGATAGAAACGCTGTTCACAGCTGTGGGCACGGAGGTGACACCGTGTGCCAGGGTGGAGGGAAAGCCCTGAGGATGTTTCCAGTCCTCTGGGGATGCTTCTGGAGTGGCATGACTATTCTGTACCTCAGAGCGGAGCAGTGAAGTCAGCAGCTCCCTCGTAGGCACGTGACTTCCAGAACAAGTTGTTCTTCTTGTAAGCACTTGCAAGCTCTCCCCAGTCTCTAGGGCTGGGTTATCAGAAGGCCTCTCAAACCCCAGGTCTTCTTCAATTCTTCTTTCAAGTTCATTAAAAAAATCTAAAAAAAAAAAATAAATCCCACAAATATAACTATCAACACATCTTCTTGGCTTCAGATGAATCTCCACCAGGCATCTAAAGCAACATTTCCACACACACATCCAGCAGCTGAACTGTGATTCAGGCTCAGTCCCCCTTGGTACCACAGAATCCCATCGGCTCCAGCTCTTCTGCTGGCAGATGATGCAAGATGTAACTTGCTTCTCCAGTTCTCCTTGTCTGATACATGGATCATCTCTGATCACATTTAGACGCGAGTCCTGGGCCTTCAGCTATTTTAGAGCAGACAGGCTGTTGTAGCTCAGTGTCATTCACGTCATATCCATGCTGGAGGACCCCAAGCTGAAATCATGGAAAATCCAAAGCACTACAGCACAGCATCTTGTTTTCATCACAGCGTGTCCCGAGCAGGAGAGTCTGCTTTTGCAGCTGTTGGTGACTTTTGACACCCTTCCCCACAAAGCTGAATCACCTGGCCACACAGAACCCAACGCGTTACCATTTTTCTTTAAAGCAGCAACTGCCAGGCACGGCAGATAAAATACATTTGTAGGTCACAGATCCTTAAATCAGTGTCCGAGTATCGGCGTGAGCCAAATACAAGCTACTGTTTAAAGGGAAACAGGTAGAAAGTTTAAAATGACTAGTCCAAGGTTCACAAAATGACTGCGATAGATTCAGGAACAGAACTTAACTCATCACTACACTAAGACAGCTACACGGATTGATACCAGATCGGAGCCTGCCCTTGGAAGTATTAGCAGGCAGGTGTTGGGGTGATCAAACCACACTGCTCTGAACTCCAGGAGATAGCTCCAAACTGGAAGAGAACAACTTTGCGTCTCATTAAATTACCGAAGTAACTAATAAAATGGGAAAAGGACAAACCAAACTTGCCTAACAACCAACAAGGTAGCTCTTCTCCTCAAGATTGTTGTTTGTAAACACTATGCCCTGTGATTAGCTACAACCCTTTAAGAACCAGCTGATGTCCAGTGAAAGAAATCCCAGCTCCTCCCAGCACCAAGGGCAGGCCAGCAGCACTCCTGCCAAAAGGGGTTAATTTATTACGCTGCCTTTTTCAAGACCTCGTGATCGCAGACCTTTGAAGCGGCCCGTGTCTGCTACTGAAATACTGCAGAACTGAGGTATTTCAGCCAGTTCAGGACACACACTTGCACACAAATGCTACTGTTGAAAAGCATTTTCCCAAGTCATTTGAAAAATGTTTTAATAGCATCAGCGAGAACACCCTGAGAGAACAGCCACGGCATGGGCACCACGCTGCAACCAACACCAGCAGCCTGCAGGAGAGGGGGCACGGCCAGGGAACACCAGGCAAAGCCTTTAGATTCCGCGGTGGCGAGTTTCTGTTCATTTTCCTTGTGAAGAACTATTGTACCACTGAGCAGTGTCCTGAAGCGACCACCCCAGTACCTCGCTGTTGTAGGAATAGAGTTAAACTCAGGATGCAAATGCACGCAGCAAAACCAGTGAAGGTGATGTGAAATGCTTACTGGAAAAATGCAGCAGAAGGTGAAAAAAAAGGGTCAGAGCTAGAAGTGAGTGAACTGTTAGAAGCTATTTCCCAGTAACCTTAAAATAACATACAAGCCCAAAGACGAAGCATTTAGGTGAACTAGAAAAGGTACACGAAAGACAGCACAGAGAATCGGATGGACAGAACAGATTCTGCATCAGCAAATGCTCAACAGCCAGGGAACCCTCTGGCTTGAGAGAGTCTGTAAAATCAGATGTAGTATGAGAGATGCAGAGGGAACAACTGTTCTCCACTTGAGGCTCACACAAGGAAATCATCAGGTTTAAAACACAAGCCAAAGGAAATACTTTTTCCAAACAAGGCCTAGTTAAATTGTGTAACTTATTCAGTGTGGCGGGTGCCAAGTTTTCAAACGGGTTCAAGGGGGATTATACAAACGCATGTAGAATGCTTCCATTGGTGGCTATAAAAAAGAAAAAAAAACAACCCCAAACAACAGAAGTTCTGATGCAGCCAGATGCTTCACAAGTCCCTAAGTCGATGACTGCCAGAAACTTGTTGGATGAAACAGGATGACCCTTCTCTCAGCCTCACGTCCCTTCCCTAAAGGGCCATAAAGAGAAGACACCGGAGTGCGTTGTCTTCTGGGCTTGTCCAGCACAGCAGCTCTTTGTGCAGGATTCTTGGAGCTGTGGAGACAAGAAGTCTGCTGGGCTGCCCCAAAGAGGAACCTCCAGGGTTAACCATAGGTTCTCGCAGCCTTCACTGCAGCTCATTCTCATCACTTGGCTGACTTGCAGGGCAGAGAAGGGGAAGAGAGGAGAGAGAAAGCAGGAGCAGAGAGAGTCAAGAGAACTATGGCACCATTCACATCACATCTAGAAACCACACCAACATTTCCTTCACCATAAAAAAAAACAAAAAACAAAACAACTTTCCCCTAGAAAGCTTCTGAGAGTTTTGACAGCACAGACAGTTTACAATGTCTGAAAGGCTTTTCTTTTTTATGGCACACTATGAACAAAATTTAAATAGCAATGCCAAGAACTGGAATGATTTACATCATTCTCTCCAGGGTGGGGCATCTGTCCCCTACTCCGTTAGAGCCTCCTAATATCCCCCGTGCTGCTGAGCCTTGTTTATCACTAGACATTAAAAGATTTCCATTTCAGATCTCCTAAGTCCTTAAAACAGGGCAAGCTCGGTGGTAGGGAAATGGGGGTACGTAGTCAAGTCCCGAAGGAATCGCCTGCTTCCAGCACAACCACGGCTCCCAGCTGCTGCTGTGCTCCTGCAGGTCTCGGCGCAGCCGCTCGTCGCAGGAGCGACGACCTGATCAAGAGGAGGGAGAGTGCTCCCATCGCACCTTCTCAGTGCAACCGCCACAAGTCTGGCAACTCATTCTCAGGTGCATCTTCATAGGTGTGGAGCCCACAGATTGACTTCCGGGCAACGTTTGCCTCGGAGGCTAGTGCAGCAACACTGAGCCGGCGATCAGGCCACTCGGACTCTTGACCTGGCACTGGCAGTTTAGTGCATTGCAAATCAAAGCACATTCACAGCTCGTGACATGATTCAGCGAGTTTGACATCTCTTACCAGGACTCCCCCAATCCAGACGTTCAGGAAAATTTTGCCCAGACTCCACCAAAGACCTAATACATTCCTGAAAGAGAGCCACATTTCTTGTGATTCTTCCAGGGCTCGATTGCGCTGCAGCGCTTTCCAGCAGCAAGAGCAATCCTTTGGGGGCCCAGAACAGCTAAAGCCATGTTTTTCACTGGGCAGACTAGAGTAAAATTACCCCTGAGTCAGCAACAAAAAAAATCACCATCTCACACAGTGTTTTCAAGTGTCACCTCAAAAAATCCTTCTTCTATATGAACGAGGGCACATGCTAAAGGAGCACTATGTCTCCTCATTACTGGCAACAATCTGTAAGCTATGAATTTTAACTTCTCTTTTCTGAGAAGTTGCTTTAACCGCTGCAGGTAAAATGCTCATCTGGCTCCCGCAGCAGCTGAGTGGAGCTGTACAGGAGCAATGCGCCCACACAACCAGGGTCTCCTACTGGCAGCTAAAAGCTGAAATTTATTTTCAGTGCAGGAAACAATTTTATAAGCTCCTCTAATAATAACTTTGTTTTGAAAGCACCAGAAGTTGGTAGAAATACAGAGAGCAGGTTTTCTGTGCTTCCCCCCACCCAGAGCACTTGGCAAAGAAAGCAGCCTCTGCCAGAGCAGCCTGGGCTGGCCCCAGCACGGGGCCCAGCCTGGAGACGTCAGCGGAGGCTCGCTGTCCGTTCTCAGTGCTGCCTTCATCTAAGGTGCTGCACTTCTGGGTGAAGAAAAAGCTTCAACACCAGAGGTCCGTGTCCTGCCCTCTCACCCAGAAGTGAAGAAGCAGCTCCTGGCCTAATTAGGACACTGGCCAAGCCCTGCGGAAGAGATCGTGGGTTTATTCCTTTGCCACCACCACGAACCCGAAGTACACGGAGCTGTGTCTGATTTAATTCAGTGCTCAATTCTCTGGGTCACAGCAGAGATGTTACTTGGAAGGAAACAAGTGACTTTTGCTGGAAGTGCAGCAAACCCACGAGCCTGCGGATCCTTTTGCGGATCCAGCCCCCGCCCGGGCGCAGCTGGCACAGCCTGCGGTGGCCTCTAGTGGCCGTTTTCCCCACAGCCCAACTCAGCGCGCGGCTGGGCCCGTGGGGCTGCAGCGGCCCCACTCCCACTGCCACTCGCCAGACCAGTGCCAGCGGCAGCAGGGACGGGTCAGAGCCACCCCAGGGGCCGTTACGTACCCATCGCTGCCTTTCTCTCCAGCTCCAGCTGTTAGGCACCTGCAGCTGCACCCCCTGGGACGGCAGATCTGGTTCGGAAGGTGATGGGTTTTCCACTGATTTTCTAATGCAATTTCTCTTTAAGCTACAGTTTAAGCTACGTCGCCTAACAGCCAAGACAAGAACCAGGTGCATCATCTCACTGAGTATTTTCTTTCAGTTAATTTAAGGATTTACAAGTTACAAATGCAAGGTTCAAGAATCATTAAGTAGTTCAGTAGTTCTTCAAAAGCAACGATCAGGAGAATACGGAAATCTGGGCTCTGTAGCGGGCCCCTCCACCACGTGGCAGACAGAACCCGCGGGAGGGTAACATTCATGGTCGAGCTACGCACAGTTTCCCTTCCACCTCAGGAGATCTCCTGATTCCAGCGAACACCCTCAAGCAGAACGCTGGTGATGCCTTTGACCAGCTCTCTGCCGCTGCGGACTGGAAGCGAGGCCAGATTCAACTGGCGCGTCCCCGTCGTTCGAACAGACTATTCGAGCACAGTTTTAATTCCATACTCTTTATTATGATAACCAGGAAAACAACAACAAAGTGATTGCTTATTACAGTGTCCACAGACCGGGGCTCCAGGCCTAACTGTCCTGGGTACACACGCGCGCACACACACACACGAGACAAACCCTTGCCACAAAGAACTTACAGTCTAAATAAACGGAACAAAGATAATGATTAATCAAGAAACAAAGAGGAGGAATCACCTGCATGAGAACATAGGGAAGTCTTGTCCTGGCTTCTAGTCTGGAGATCAAGATCTGGAATTCCTACCCTGGTGCTGTATGTCCAGCACCAGGGGCTGAGTTGTTACCCGTTGATCACAATACAAGATACACCCTTCAATACTTATAACCGATGTAAGGAGACACGAGGCTCAAGTTCTAGACCATAATTCATCAAGTGATATACAGCAAAACCACAGCCTAGAGATTCGGAGATCTTAAGTGCCTGGTTTCCCAAGTGAGAAAGGCAACAACAAGGAACTGCAATACGGAAAAGAAAACCATCCAGGAATACCCATTTCTGCTGAAACAGTCGAGACGCAACAATACATTTTCTCACTTCGAGATATCCAGTTGCTCAACACTCTTGTGCATGGAATGAAGAAGTAACAACTGTGTTGTGCTGCATAACAATGCCTGACCTTTAATGTTAACCACGATAAATAAGGACGAAGAATGAATACTGGAAAGCTGTCAACTTACAAAGCTGCACTTCAGCTGCTCTGATTCTGCAAAAAAAGTTTCAAACACCAGAAGAAGAAAAAGGAGTTGTCATTTCTGGCACTCACATCACAGATGTGCCATCCTTCGGCTGGATAAAAATAAAGTATTTGTGGAAACCAAAAAATGAAAGTGACAGGATGCAGTAAGAGATCAAGAGCAAGCGTTCTGGATTCAGGACTACGTGGTATGTTTTAGGGTTTTTTTATATACCTGAAATAAGAATCGTTGCCTTTTGTCTTGTCAACATCAGAAGAACTTCACTGAAGGCAGAAGCAGCCTGAGAGGCTGCAGCTGCAGCCCAGCGCTCCTCACCCATTGCTCACAGACGGGGAACTGATGGCTGCAGAAGCCAACAGCAGTTCCGCGTCACCCACAGAGGCACTGGCTCTCTGGTGTCAGCTGCACCCAAACACCACATCACAATTCCAGCTGTACCATGATCGGCTCACCCCAGAGAGCTTCGGCTCCCATCAAGTGGGTTCTCATGGGACGGGCTTATTTTATGTATGCCTGGTCCAGAAACGCTCTGGCACTGCTTCTGTGGAGGTCCCGAGGAGGACACCAGATTCCTCAGTGTGGAGAGAACGATGCTTATGGGATCCTAAACCAGAGCAGTCCAGGGAGCGAGAGGAGGGGACGTGCACCAGACACCCTCCACAGCGACCTACAGTACCAAAAACCCTATGAGCACAGGCTAATTCAGTACTCAATCCACGACTAACAACCCCAGCAGTTCAAACACGAACAGACGGTAACTGACGCCACTCCCATGAACAGCCTTGCTCTTTTTAAAGGATCTCCCCAGTTCTCCCCAAGCCTTCATTTCGCAGGACATTCTTACACCCTACACAAGTAGTAACACAAGTCTTTGAGTACCAAGGCCACTGCCACGGCAGCCTCCAGGCATTGAGCCGCAGCCCCTGGACCTCCGTGTGCTGCTCTCTCCAGCCTGGAAATGTTACAAATATCACGACTGTCTCAACTTAGTGCCCAAGTCCCTTCACTATTGACATTTTCCACAGCGAACAATTAGGACAGCCATGACCAACACTGCACAGGGAGCCTACTGAAGCTGACAGGCTCTCTCTTCTCCAGCAGTGGCCCCAGGATCTGAGTCACAAGTGGAACCAAACCAAAAGTATGACCTAGGAACCAGCTGGAGAACTTCTTGGAAACAGGAAAACAAAGTAAGGGATCCCAAACAAGCCTCCCCACGATGTACCTAGACAGGCATACCGTGCAATTCCTGCAGAGCTCTCTGGAAGACCTACTTCAATAGATAAAGCGGTTGCCTGGAGAACAAAATCCCCACATCAAAAAGAGCAAAAATGCTGCAGTTTCCTGGCTCTAAAGGGAAGTAATCTTGTTTTCTTGATCCAGGAGAAACTTTATTCTCAGTATTCCTATTTCTACACCACCAGTATCACCCTGCACTGCTTGGAAACCCCAGAACCACAACAGATAGAGCACACCTCGGGACAGTACACATCTGCACTATCTCCCCTTCCCCACAGTACCTGGCAAAAACCCACTAACGCTTCACCAGTTTGGCCAGCAGGAGCTACCAGACACCAGCTCCCTCCTGGTATTGAAGGCTGGAAGCCCTTCAAGGAAATCTCCCAGTGATCTACTGTAATTTTCAGCCAGACATGCACATAAAGGGGCAGCTGCCTTGGCAATGGATTCACCTTTTCCCAGCATCTTTTCTTCTTCCTTACCCACAAACTCTCTGTACCTCCTCCAGCACTGCCAGCGCGCAGCTCGCCCAGCAAAAAGCAACTGAGCCAACGAGCCACTTGTCAGCTGCACCCGCTCCCCTGGCCTCCAGACAGGCTCGTGCTAGAGCAGGCAAGGGGCAGAACCCCAATTTCAGCAGCACCCTGCATCACTCCCAGCTGAGCATGGCCATGGAAACGCCCCCTCCCCTTTTAATATCCAATCTCCTCAGGTGCTGTTAAGCCAGAAGTCTGCAGAGAGCAGGAGGCCTGCGATGTGCAGTGACCTTCTTACCCAAGCCCGAGTACTTGTACCACTTACTGCCACTCTGGGTAACGGAGCGCCAGATACACAGCTCAAATTTTCAACGAAAAAAGCAGCTAGGAAAATCATCAGATGCTTACCAATAACTACTGATTTTGCACATGCATTATCCCAATATACTGAATTTACTGCCAACAGAAAGACCCAGTGCATTTTCTCTGCACAGTAAATCCCTGGATCATTCCCCAGCTGGGCACAGGACCATCCGACAAGCGGTATTTCCCCAAGAGCCACGTTCATGAGCAATTCACACAGGAAAAAATCAATCTTTGCAACTAGTCAAGAGGGGAAAGTGTCCAGATAAAAGCAAATCCTCTGAAAATTTATTTCAGCTGCTCTGAGCTCCTCGATTGTACCTGGAAGTTACATGTAATTAACCTGTGTTTAACTGCAGATTCTGGTACATAAACCAAACGTACATTTGGGGGTGGGGGGAAGGCTTGAAATCATCTGGTTTTCTTGAAAAGTTCTGAGAAGACAAGGCAGGGGTCTAGGAAAGAACCCAAACCCAGCAAACCCTACCCACTGTCTGTACGAATGACTGGATCCAAATCCACCAACACGGACAAAACCTTCTCCCCGTGCGGCCCGCTAAGGGACCAGGGTAAGTTACTACAGCCTAAGCAAAAATTATTTTATTAGGCATGGGAATAGAATAACAAGCTCTTCAGTCATTTTCATTTCTAGTTTTCCCAATTCCATAATTAAGAAAACATAATTAGACAACTAATCTTCTTCCAGTTTAGTAAATCCCAGATTACAGACACAGAGCCAAAACACAGTCACATTTGAAAAATCACTTTTTAAGCAATTCAGAAGTAATCCAGGCAAACAATCATCTTATGCCAAAACAAGTAATATCACATTGAAAACAGAAGTCTCAATATTCTATTCATGGAGGTTTCCAACCTAAGGTAGAAAATTAAAAATTATTGCTTCTGCCTCATCCAAAATGATAAATGTGTATTTTTAGTTATGACACCAGACAAAAGAAACTAGCTTTCAGTACTCTGCCCAAATTCTACAACTGAAATAATTCTCTAGTACTCTGCAGAAAGCAACAACTCCTATAAGGCAAGGATTAAGTCACTGTGGAAAACAAAAGTGGTTTGTTTGTTTTGTTGTCGTCCCCCCCCCAAAGTCCAAAAGCCAAGAACATCTGTAAGGCCAAAAGAAGACAAAAAGCAACATCAGAATTAACAGGTAAGAACATACTCTTCTGAAGCTTTCGGAAGCGAACCTGAAGTTACACTCCTAGACTACTATGACAAACAACAAGGTTTACAGGAAACAGTTTGCCTTAGGGAAACAACAATTACAACCCTCAGACTCCCAGAAAGATGTCAAGAAGTACCTTAAACACTCCCTTCCAGTTTGTTCCTCCACCCCTTAGGATTTTGGCAGCCCCAGGACCACCAGATATCACAAGTGAACCGATTCAGAGTCAAGGCACCAGACTAGAAACTTTAGAAATTTGCCCCTTCTGGCTTAAGGTGCAACTGAAGAGCAAGGCACACGGGGTCTGGGGAAGGTCTTTGCCAAAGCAGCGGACACGAAACACGATTTTGTGCGGCGAGTACTTAATGTATGCAATTCCCTCAACACTTCGAGTTCCAATTCTCCAGCTCCATGGTCAGATCAGATTCAGTTTCACCACTTCAGTTTTATTTCTTCAAATGAAGCTGCGGTGTTGCCACGGCCACGGCCGAGACGGGGCACGTGGGCAGGGCGAGCTGCCCCGGGGTGCTCGAGTTAAGCCCGTCCACATCTGACGAGGCCGCTTCCGGAGCTGTGAAGCGGGTACTCGGGAACTGGGACCGAAAACAGCTGAAATACTTCATCAGTCATAGTGCAGCAGCTCTAAATAGCACTGAGCAGTTGAACGGCCAGTGACTGAAATGGTTATTCTGCATAGGAAGCCACCCAACAGTAAAGGATACAGAATGCAGATTTATCATTTTGTTGGGTATAAACTCGACTATAATAACCATTTTTAATTAAAACTGCTTTATTTATGAGCTTGATTACTCACAATTACTCCTCTCAATCAATAAGCAGCCCAATACTCAGGTTAATGTCAAAGATTAATTTAGCAACTTCTTCTTCAGACTGAATTAAATCCCCAACACATTCTCTCAAGTGAAATGCGTTGAATTATACCCATTACAAAAGGGTAAGGAAGAAACATTAACTGCATATTATACTGGAAAATTAACTGGACAAAGCTTCACATTTAATACAATTATGAAAGACAGATAACAAAAAAAATCTTAAGACATTTCCAGTTGTAGCAAAGGGGACGGTAAATGAATTTTAAGAAGCTGTAGCGTTTAAATATTTTTTCATAAAAATATATATATATGAAAAATCAAACTATTTCCTAACAGGTGAAACAAAGCAAAGCAGTCAGAAAAAGGAATGTTCCTCATAACTCAATTCATTACTCTAACAAGCTCCCTCTTTATGGAGCAACGAATGCCTCCTAACACAATCACAACAGCACATCCTAAGAACCTCCACTCTCTAAAAGCAGGCGGACGCGTTTCCCAGGAAGGTCCATCGCACACCGATCCTCCGAGACGCACACAGTCCACGAGCACAGGCAGGAGTCAACAGCGCTACGCAAACCAATGCTTCCCGTGACCCTACACGCGCCCTCCGAACTGTCAGGTGCTCAAGCTGTACCTCAAAAGGGGTTTATTCCTCCCAAGAGATTTCTAGCCAGTGAACAATGAGACTCTGCAACGCTTCCAATTAGTTCAGTTTTGGTTTAATGATACGGGGCAATTCCTAGATCAGACAGTGTGTAGCTAGTAACTACAAGCTAAAGAGTGACTGGTGCAGCCTCTGAATCCAAATCTGAACTGCAAATCTGAATCAAGGTAATTAACCGAAAAGCCAGAGTATCTGAAAATGCATACTAAGTTTTTACTTCAATTTTGCAATACTCCTTGAAGAACTTGGAAAAATGAAGTCGGTAGAACAGCAAATATCACCAACATTAAAAAACTGGAAGGAAATAACACATTGCAACAGTGATCCTCATTAAGTGAAGGTATTTCATCACAAGAAACGTTTAAAAAAGTGTCAATGTCATTTAAAAAGTGTTCTGTTCCCCCTCCCCCCCAAATATTTCAAGACAGATAAACCTTTTTCCTTAGTCAAAATGGCTTTAAAAAAAGTTTCTCAAAACAACAGCAATAATCAAAAACATGAATTGTATTTTCTTTAATCCATAACATCTCTAGTGCTGACGGGCCATCCATGTAAAAAGCAGATTCTTTGGGGACATTAGTCAATTAACTTAACAAAACCCAGTTTTACGAGGATTTATCCTTCCTGCTACGAGGCGAGTCCGCTCCATTTGAGGTCACTGTTCCATTTATTCCATTTTCTAGAAAAGAAGAAGAAAAAGTCTTTCCAATGCAATGAGACACTTAGGGCTTTACTACGTTTCTGTAGGTCCTACACAAACATTAACTCCGTTTCCGAGGAATCACCTCTGTTAAACCTCATCGCTCTCATTCATAACGCAACAGTATAACAGAAGTTTTACAAAGTGCAAAATGTAAAGTTTGCTGCGATGAAGTCTGGTTTCCTGATGTGGCCAGACACAGAACAGCACTAAACTTTCGGATTTAAAAGTTGTTTTCTTTCCATTTACAATAAGATGTAAAATTTTCCAGTCTTTCGGACAGGTATAGCTTGATTATGTTTGGAACATAACCACAATTCCAATTAACTGCCTTTTTCACTGTTCATTCCCCTTAAAAGAAGCATCAACATTCTACTTTCAGCAAAAGCAGTTCAACAGAAGCTTAGTTACTGGATTTTCAAGCCATTTCCTTGCCCTAAAACCTCAGTTTAGTGGCAATGGAAATCAAGCTTGAAATTAATTGCAAGAAAAATTTAGAAGTAATTGATTATGAGAACAGATCTAAAAATGTGCCCGTTTCCTTTTTATAAAGGAACAGAGCATAAGCATGACACATTTTGCCCAAGTAATAAAATTAGACATAGTAAGAACCTCATAATTAACTGAAGAAATGGTAAGTCCTTCATTCAGTTAATTACAAGAGAAAAACCAAACTATTAATTTATATAGGGAAAGTTTTAATAATTAAAAACCCCAAGGACAACAACATTCTCCATCACTGCTTCTGTAACTCAGTCACCTCATTTGCAAGTAAAACAGAAAACGTTTCTTCAGCAATTGTATTTAAAAATGGCTCTCCGTTACCTAAAGTTGGGTTTGAGCCCTGGCAACAGGGAAACTGAAAATACCAACCTCTTTCTTTCCTGGAGGTCTTTCCTTTAGCTGTGACGAACTTCTTCTTCACTGACTGGGGCTGGGAAGAGGAATGCTCTCTCCACCGCCGCAGCTGGAAATTGATGAACTTCCACATCATGAACGCCTGCGCCATGCAGATGGAGGCCAGCACACTGATTCTGGGAACAAAACGCAGGCCAGGGGCTGTCAGGACGTCTATCTCGTTACTCAGCGAGGAAAGGAAAGCAGACCGCCAGCCCAGGCAGCTCTCTCTCTGAACTGCCTTTTCCCTCGAGCTCCTCATCACTCAAACACATTAGAGCGACTCCTCCTGGCTCACATGAATTTGTAAAAGTTTGGGGCTTTGTTCTGTGACTTCCTCTCCTCCTCCAGCCATTATCTAAGCCATGCAAGTTAGCTCATGGAGGGTGCCTGGGCTTAGCACAGCCAAACAGAACTAGAGACACAGTGAGAATGGAGCCTTTGCTCCTCCACCGCAACTGGGAAGCGTGGGACTCCTTTCCCACTTTCTCCTTGCTTGGTGTTACTCTCGGGGTACACCAGGTTGTAACAGCTGAAAATGGCTTAAGGGAGCCTTGCTGTTCCGAGCATCAATCTGTGGGGTAACGCCGACACTGACAACGCTTTGGTAACGTCCTTGTCTGGACAGAATTCACAGAGGCCGGGTGGCTGGGGGAACATTCTGCACCACCGAGCAGCAACAGGACCCGTAATAAGGGCAGGGAAAGAGGCAGGAGTCTTCAGCCGAGACCAAGGCTTCTCTGGGCATAATACCTGGATCTCTATAGATAAACTCACTGCAATTGTATCTGGAAGTCACTAAGTCTAAAGCAGTTGAAAATAATATCTGTAATTGGATAATCTTTGAATTCTCTTTTTTCTGATCAAAAAAAAGTAACCAGTTACAGCTTTCTCAGCTATAGACTGTAAATTCTTCACCTCTCTGTGCCTTACAAGTGTTACAGAAGCTGCTCCCATTGATCCCACCGGTTGCATGGGATAGCTGACCATCCCGAGCTGCCAGCATTAACACCACACTGCTCACACTGTGCACTTCACAGCTTTACAGCTCACGCCTCAGAACCGCTCCAAGTCTGCTGTACCTCACGGCCAGGATATTGAAGTTTCCAGTACTGAAATTCAGCTGCTGATCTTCTGCTCTTGCCAGTCCGAAGCCAAAAGTGAGGACCGAGAGAATCAAGGTGAGAAGTCTTCCCAGCACAAAAAGAACTGCCCACAGTGAAAACCTACAAAGAAAACCACCACAGACACTACGTGATTTTTCCATGCGCAAGAACCAACGCCACAAATGTTTACTCCTCACCATGCGAGTTCGTTTCAAATTTAAGAACTTACCTAAATGCATTATTCTGCACCTATCCCAAACGAGTCTTGTATTATGTTCTAGTACTTGAAGATCCAAGAAAAGCCCTGCCTCACAATCTTTTTACAAACAAAAAGTACGTTCTGAAAACTAATTTCACCTCAATGGAAAGTGAGATTTCATTTCATCTTATACTGCCACCAATATTTACTTAAATAGGTGAATAAAGTAAAAAAATAATGGTTTTAGAACCACAAATACTAAAACTACCCTGCAAAGCTGCGGCCTCTAAGGAAAGAGTTTGAACTTCCTTGCAATTTTGATTTCTGGTTAGTGAAGCACACAAGGCTTTGAGACAGAAATTACACAAACTTAAAAGCTGAAGACTACTCACCCTTTCTGGTATCTTTCATCACTGAAGTAGAAAAGGCGGGATATGTGGAAAAGAAATTCAACGAAGTAATGCAACACCAGAAGAACTAGTCCAAGATGGGTCAGACTACCAAGACAAAGAAAACAAACATGCAGGTGATTTGTTAGGTGTTTAAGGCAGGAGAAAGCCAGCAAAAGCTGACAGTTTACTTACTTCAGGAGATAGGCTCCAGCGATATGAAAGAGATAAAGTCCAATGTAGACGATCTGGCGAAAGATATCTTCCTGGGAGGAAGAAGAAAGTATTTCGATGTCAGGCACAGCGTTACACGCTATTGTACGATGTTATATACTGCTACACACTATCCCCTGGTCTTGGAAATTCTTGGTTTACCAGCTACCTTAGCAATGCTACTGCAGTTAGGAATACAGGATTTCACGGAAAAGACAAAACCCTACCTTCTCATATGGTCATACGAGCTTCCAGAATTCCATCAGGAAAAGTGGGTAAGAAAAATAAGAACAGGGTAGGAAGTCTAGGGTAACACATTACTCCACAAGTCCCAAAGAAATTAATCATTACACTGCTGGAGCTGCTCTGGAGTTCTATCTGTCTGCATTCTGAACTTACTTTTTTAGTTTTCTGGAAGTACAATTCTGGGAAAGCATGAAACCAGTATGCCAACTGCAAGATGTAGAAAAACTTCATTTGAAACCTGTGCAAAATAGCAAGAATTATGAATATTACTTCATTAATGAATTAAAAACATTCCAGAAGCTCTCACGTGAACATATTTAATCACTGTCTGTAAAGAAAATACAGATCCTTCCTGCCAGCTAACTCAAAAGCAGGATTTTTAAAAGCAAAATCGTTAAGATAAAGCTTGCAAAAATTAATCTTTTATATACAGTCTACACAAAGAGAACTCTGCATGCTACAAACTGACAATCAGGTTCCTCCACAAATAGGAGCTGAAATACATCAGTGACTAATATAGTTTTACAGACTACTTATTCTACACAGATTGCAGATAACACAGCCCAAGTTTATAACACTCCCTCCTCTTCCCAACAATCCTCTAAGGAAGGGGCCTTACGGAATCAGAGTGTGCGGATAGTCCCTCCACAGAGAGGTTGGGTCTGATATATAGTTCTCCTAAAAAAAAAAACAAACAACAAAACAAAACAAACAAAAAACCCAACAAACAAACAGTAAGCCCTCAAAGATGCTGCTACTTAGTCAGGAATAACAAATGAACATACAGACACATACGTATTTTGTATATGCTCATGTGTACGCACAAGCACGCGCACATCTTCACACGAGTAAAAGCTGCAGGTCAATGCAATTCCTTCGACAAAAAAACCCAACCCAAACCAGCAGCCTACACCAGGGCCTAAACCCAAAAGACAGCTACACTGGCTTAGGAAAATAAAAAGCAACCAAACCAACCAAGCATTCATTCAAGATGGTGTCCTTATGAGCTGGAGATTATTTCAGCATCACTACCACCACAAGTCTTCCCTTGTAAACTGCTGATTAGCTTTGAGCTTAATCAAGAGAAGGGAAATTTTTTCATGAGGTTTTCTTTTTTAAGGAAAAAAAAAAAATACAAACTCCTCTCTTCCCCTTTTTGGACACTAAGCTCATACACACAGAGCCCCTAGCCACCTGAAAGCACATGCTCACCTGAGCCTACAGCTGTCTGTCCACATCCCCATTCCCTTGGCTGCTGAAATGCTACGGACGAAGCTTTAACACTTATTTTATGCTAATAAACCAACACAGAAAAACCACAGAGAATGGAGCACCATATTAGCTGAAAAGTTTTAGCTTATTCAGTTGACAGTAAATCAACTCAGACTGAGCAAAAGTAACGCAGTTTGACCTTATACTCCACTGTAACTACACAGAATCCCTAAACCTCCCTCTGCTTTAACATCAAAACCAGCTAGATCCAGGAAAATGAGCCAAAACTTTCCTCCTCATCACCCTAAGTGTTTGAAATCTCCCAACAGAAAGAGAAGGGAAAGCATACTTACAGAAACAAGGATACTTGTTCCCCAAACACAGGAGAAAAGGTAGAACGCACTGAGTTGCCCAGACTCATTGAACTTGCTGTGCTTTGTTTTTGAGAAGTGCATTTTCCGGTTAATTTTCTGCAATGAGAGTCCGTTATTACTCACGTGCTGTCGTACTGAACAGGTACCTCTTCGCTGCATTACAACTTCTACGAGTTTTGATGCATGTTTTTACACTTAAAAGTTTTAATGCAAAAGTTGACTTTCAAGTTAATAGTCTTAAAGCCAAATGAAAACCTGACAATAATCTGGAGGAAAGGAGCTGTACTTACATCCAGTATGTACTCCTGAATTATAGCGTGTATGATAATTGCTACAAGCATGTAAAAGAAAATCGTGGCCAAGTCTTTGATGCCATAGTGATAGAGAGAGATTGTTTCTGCAGATTGTTCTTCTAGAAGACAAACAGAATCAGCTGTCAGGCACCAGAGTGTTTTAATGGTGAGTGAGCTTGTTTCTCAAAGCAAAACCTTCCAGACAGAAGCAGTTTGCAGTCAGCAGAACAAGAGTCAAATTAAACCGCCACCTCGAGCTAGGTCACTAGATGGTTTACAGTCACCTCCTCCACCATCTCACCGAGTTTGATTCTGGAAAGGTGTACTACCAAAATGAAAATCTAACGCATCGGAAGGGGACAATAAAATTAGGTGAAACTCTCGCCCCACTTTGACTGGTACAGACTGTCCCTTGCAAAAACAGAGTAAGGAGCACTGTGAACTTATCTACCGGTCAGACGGCGTTTGAGCACTAACGCTGAATCCAGCGGAGCAGAAACATCGTCCCTAACCTAATTAATTGAAACAGAGGTTTACCAAAAATTAAGTCAAGTCCTTGAAAGCTGCTTATTATCTGTTCAAACTGACAAATCCGCTCACCCTCAGCCTAGAGTAGCAGTGGCACGCTAATCACATCTGAATACGGTCTCATGACAAACCCCACACGTACCTGTGGCAGGGATGGTAACATTATACTGAAGTGTAACAAAAATGACCGCTGCTTTCGCTGTAATCTAAAGAGAAAAAACAAAAGTGCTATCAATTCTCACCGAAATGATCTGTACCAAACCACAACCATTAGCCCAGAGTTTTAGCACCTTTGTCCCCTCCCACAGAATTGACCAGCTCATGTCATTGCACCACTTCACCCGACGGCAGAACACACTGCATGACCTCCACAGGTTTTTCTGCAGAACACCTGGTCTCCCGGATTAAATCTCCTCGAAAATGCTACTTACAGCAGAAAGCCATGCTGCAAGCCTTTCTGCAGCCCATACAGCACTATTACACCATCAGAACGCACAGCATCACCTAATCCCTGGACCACGGTGCATGCAGCAACAGCTGAGCAGAAACTTCACTAGAAACTAATTTTTAATTTAAAGAACCTTGAAGGTGAATATCGTATTCATCTGTGAGCGATGTGGAAAGTGTGGACAGGAAAGGAGCAAAGGCATAAAGAAGGGGGGACAACTTCAGGCCAGCTGCCTACCAACTCAGTGCAATTCATGTTCTTTTGACCCTGGGGATCCTTTGGCAAATAGCGTAAAGCCCAGAAAATGAAATTTAGCAGTAGTGGTACTAACCCACTAGGATGAATGGTAAGAAAAAACAGAATGAATAAGAGAGGGATTAAAAAATATATATATATATACACACACACACAAAAGGGATTTTTCTAAAGGCTTTTTTTTTGGGGGGGTGGTGGTGATGTTACAAAAGCCCCACTAAATAAGCAGGAGCCCAAGTTTTTGTACTACGTATTTGTTGAATCGCAACATGAATCCCATCTTAACAGAGAGGGAAAATCAAGCAAGCTTTACATGATTTATGATCTGATGTTCTCTTTGCTGTAAAAACCCAGCATCCCTGTTGCATTTACAGGACCGACAGAATAAAGACCAAAAAACAGCCCCCAAGCCCCAAACGCTTTCGTGAATCCTGGAAGGATACTTTGAGATTACGAATATAATGCCGAGGTTGCCGACAGCATTACCATTCTTAAGAAATAAGATTTTTATTTTTTTTTTGGTAAACAAGCCCTCAATTTTCTACGAATCGCAGACCACACAGCAGACTGTCCGCTCCACGCGACTCCAGGGAATCCCGCCCGAATCAGTGAGGCTGCCTCCGGCACCTCATTCATCACAGAGCCCTCGGAGATGCCCCAAATCCCTGACAGCCCGTTCCCAACTGCCCCTCCAAGGCTCCGTCAGCTACTCAGTCCCAGTTCTGCTGCCCACGTCAGGTGGTGAAACACATCCCCATACCAGCACCAACCACAGCAGGTGGCTTCCAAGACCTGGATTTAAAGAAATGCAACAATCTTCTCAGCCACGCCACATCTGTACCAAGAAAGGCACACGACCCTTCTCTGTGGGGCAAGAAAACACCCTGGATTAAAAACATAGTGGAAGAACTTTGTCATTTCCAATCCCCCCACACTTCCAACAGTACCAGTAACACTGTAAATACCCTGAGCCAGGAGCAGACATAAAAGGTAACGGTTTAACTCCATCTCTTCAACCTCAGTCCCCAGAAACCACCATAAAAGGGCCGTCTGGGTGATTTTTGATAGGAAACCCGAACATCACAGCTTTCCTGCTTTTCCTTTCTAGCCTTTTTTTTTTCCCTAGCTCCACTGGCCTAGTGCTGAGCAGCTCAACAGCTGCCCAAAGTTATTCTGAAAACCATCCATAGAATAAGGGCCACGACTCTAAACCAGGGGCTAAAATACCGAAAAGACAGCAACGTTTAGCCAACGAAAACGGAAGTGTCTTACTCTGGGGGGACACAACCGAGAGCGTTTAGGAAGCCACGCCGGTGAACTGCCTCTGCCGTTCTCTCCGGAGGTGACAGAGAGGAGCCAGAAAGGCGCGTTTATCATCTGCACCCACCGCGGGGGCCCAGGATCGCGC
>JANHFX010005116.1:0-13184 GCA_027560015.1 Chloroceryle amazona
CACCAGGGGCTGTGCTGTTTATTTTGCTCCCTCGCCCCCCCGCCTTCCCTTTGCCCAATCTGTTTTCAAAGTGTGTCTGTCCTTTATTAAATTGTTTTCTTTTCCACATTATCAGTTGCCATGGAGACCTCATCTCTCGGATTATTTGAATTTCATTATATCTATTGATTTGGGAGCATTTCATCTTTTTTATTGTTTTTCTGTCAATTTTCAAAACGAATAACCATCTAATTTGCGTCAGTGCTGATTATGTTTGTCCCTCAATAGAGGTCGGCAGCTGCGTCGGGGAAACAAATCAATGGGAAACCATCATAAACCTCCCCAGTACAATCTCCAGGATATGTGGGTGACATTCCACGCCTGCGAGAAACACTCATCATATCCAAACTTCTTTCTTTCTTTTCTTTTTTCTTCTCCCCTCTTTTTTTTTTAATCTTTTTTATTATTTTTTTTTTATTTCCCCCCCGGTAGCCAGCTCTGCTAGCCAGTGGCGGGTCACGTTTAAAATCGTATTTATTTTGCACACACACATGTACAATTTTGGACGCGTCACATTTTCAGACAGGGAGGGGACAGGGGTGAGAAGAGGGGAAGGAATTTTTATTTTTTCTTAATTTTTTTTTTGGTAAGGAAGAAGGAAAAAAAAAAGAATGATGAGGGAAAGGAATAGAGGAAAAGTGGATCGGGATTGCAAATTGCTTACTATGTTTTTTTTTTAAATAATTTATGCAATTTTAAGCATTTATGTATAAATTTTTTAATAAGCCACCCTGGAGCAAAATAGCCATTAACATCCCGACGTCCTTCTGTCCAATGGGCTCGTGTGCAGGATCAATTTCCGAGAGTACTTTCCTTTTTTTTTATGACATGATAAAATGCTTTTAAAGCAACTTACACAAATATGGAAATTTTTTTTCCCCTCCTCTTTTTTTTTTTTTTCCCTTTTTTTTTTCTTTTTTTTTTTTATAACAGCCTCCACTTATTCACCAGGGAGAGCGAGCGAGCGAGAGAGTGACTGTGTGTGTGTGTGTGTGCTGGGGAGGGCAGTTGGCAGAAGGATAGACCCAGCCCTAACTGGAACGGACCTGCCTGTCCTTCTAACAAGGGCATAAACTTTCATTAGCGATGCACACAGTCAAAGGCAATTTAGGGAAACGCACTGTACAGAAAAGGAAAACCTCAGCGTTTTTTATACAGCGGCTCCTTGGCTCCGTCCAGGGGGCTCTATCCTTGAGCTCAGCTTGTGCTCTCCAACCAAAGTGACCCCACCGGCCACGGGGGAGGCAGGAGCCGGGGCTGGGGGAAGAGCTGGGGCTGCTCTGGGAGACACCGGTCCCCAGCGGTGCCAGTCGTGGCCCCACCAGCAGCCCGCACGCCCCGCAGCTGCTCCAGAGAAGCCACTCAATGTTAATGTCTTGCTGGATCCCACTGGTCCAACAAGAGGCCCAGAGGGATCTGTTGCTCTGCCCGCTGCGGAGCTTCGCTCCTGCGACGGACGAGGCCCCTCCACAGGGGTCTCTTTCGGGGGTCCGCACACTGGCAAGGAGCTTGCAGCCGCTGGATGCCCCTTTGGGGCATGAGTTACAAGCTGGCTCTGCCCAGACCAGACAGATGTGTCGCTGCTGCTCCTGTTTCCACAGGGTATATAAGCAGTTATTTTTGCAGCTGGGACATGTTCAGCCTCACACAGGAACCTGGAAAATGCCATTCCAAAGGGGACGGCTCCTGCCCCTGGCCCCGCGAGCAGGCAGAGATCGGCGGAGGGACACAAGCACGCGGCTGGAGCGAGCGCAGGTCAATATGAGGGGCTCGGTGGGGCCCGAAAGTCACCATCACACACTGCAAATGAATCACAAATACTTCTCCAGCTACCAGTTCCCAGGGCTCTCCATCTTTGGGGCTGCACCCCCAGCCAGCCAGCACACAAGCCCAAGTGTAGGAAATCCCTCTGAATGTTCCTCTTCCTTGCTTCAAGGTGAGGCTCTGACACTGTTTTTTCTACAAGAGCAGATTTCTTTACCTTTTTGTACAAGGCTCTTCCAGAGACGCCACAGACCTCTGAATTTACCCCTACTGACAGCAGGCTGGCACATTCCTGGTGCCTTACACAGCCCCCTGCACACTCCCAAGGGACACCCCAGCCGCTGACCGGCTCAGGGATGCCCCATGTGCCATGTTTGTGGGCATCTGAACTAAAGCAGAGGTTAAAACCAAAATAAAATAAATAAATAAGAATTCAAGGGGCAGCCAATGCTCAGCTGGAAAAACACAAAGTGCCGAGAACAGCAAACCCAATCAATAACAATCACAGCCCGGCAGCGGGTGAGGAAAGCGTGAACCGTTTTGGCCTGCTCCCTGCGTGCTCGCCCACTTGGGTAAACATGGTCCCCCGAGGCCCATCATTTCATCCCCTTCTGCTCCACCCTACACTCACCCTCACCAAAGAGCTTTGCAAGCCCCTCAGGCTCCTGGTTTAGTCAGGAACTCAGCAAAGAGGAGAGAGGGTCTCTGCACAGAGGAACAGGACTCCTGGTGATGAACTGGCACTTGAGGAAGGTTCTTGATGCTATGGGAAGCTCTCCTGACCTCCCCTCCAAAGTGTCCCCCTTTCCCCTCCCAGCTGCCAGTCTCACCCTTAGTGTGCTCCCCCTCTTCCCTCTTTTCCCCTCAAGTTCCTAACACCATCCCAGCTTCCTCCTCCTCCTCTCCAGCACCTCCTGCCAAACCCCTTGCTCTCCGGCCCACAGCCTCGCACCCCCTTCTCATCTCTTCCCTCGGTCCCTGGGGGCTAAGCCCCATGGCTGGCAGGGAAAGTGACGCTGTCCAGGGACCAGCAGGAAACCTGTCAGGGAAAAGGCGAGAGCTCTCCCTTCTCCCACTCTTGCGTCACTCCTCACCCAGACTGTAGAGATTTGGGGGATTTCACTGTAGCAGCAGAGAGGTCAGCAGGAGTTGAAGGTTTTCAGATCATATATATCACTCTATATGGTCTTGTCTATAGCAAGTGCTAAATATAGCCAAGCCAAACCTGGAGGTGACTTCAGTGCTGTGGTGCAGGGACATCAGCCACTGCCCAGGCACCTTCCACTACCTCAAAGCAATACAGACATCAACAGCCACAACCCAAATGCGAGGATGCCTGTGAACCCTCTGTCCTCCCACTGCTGAGAGTATGAGCCAGGTTTTCTCTCTCTCAAGTGCCCAGAATGGTTCCTCCTTTTGAGTGGTGACCAGTCAAACTAAGGTAGCACTTTCTAGCTTTGAGGGCCATTTTTCCATGGGATGTTGGACCCTCTTATCTATGGTGTGCCAGCATCTGCTTCAGCAGAGCTACTTAAAAACTTAAACAGTGGAAGAAGCGCTGAATGGAAGGGGAAAGTCTCTTGTGTGGGTCAGAATAATTAGACTGAGCTCAAATTGGCTTTAGGCATCTGCTGCTGCCTCTGAGCAAAATCAAGCCATGCTGCTTCCATCAGCATCTCTCTGCTGTTAGCCTTGCCCCGCAGAACAGAGGGGACCACATACTGCCTTGTATAGGGCATCTCTGGGAACAAGACTCGCTTCCACAGAAGCCATAAAGCCTCCTTATCCAGCTATCATTAAAGCCAAGAGAAAAGAGGCCAGACAGAGAGATTGAGATGAGCTGTTTCCCCAACAAACTTGCTTCCCTTTTTCATTCGCTCCTTTCTTTTTTTTCCCCCTTTAACTGTCATTAAAATAACAAGTTTCTGTTACAGTCTAAACATTCCCACATTGTATAAAGGGTTATGTTACACTAGAGTCACTGCCGGGCCCAGTGTTTGCACAGAAACCTCACTGCAGGTCCCCCCTCCTGACGAAGTGACTTATTAAAGTTTAAACAGTAATTAACAGAACAATAAAAATAAAGGGATGTTTGGGGAGTCGTAGTGCACACAGGGTTTTTGGCAGTGCCAGCACTTTTCAGTGCCCTGCGCTGGCAGAAAAAAAAAAAAACCCTGGCTGCGGAAGCAGTGGGAGAGGTGGTGGCAGGCGGGGGCTGTGGTGAGGCCGAGGCAGCCCCAGCCCAGGGCTGCAGAGAGTGGCAGGCAGTGGGATGGGAGGGAAGGGGACAGGGATGCCGGGGACGGGGTGCTGAAGGGTCACCTGCCAGGAGGCTGAGTGGCATTTGGTGCTCGCTATCGGCCCCACGCTCGGTACGTGCCAGACAGCATCGAGAGTCACCACTGCCTGTTCTCCCAGTCTGTAGAGATGGTCTGGAAAAGCCCCCAGGATGGGAGTTTGGGGAATTGCGTCGCTAAAAGCAGACCTGGGCTTTGGGGAAGCAGCTCCTTTAGTTTATGAGAGAGTGGCAGAGAGGGAACGGCAACCACAGGGCAAACCCCTGAGAAAACCCCGCAACAGGGAGAGCTTCTACAAGAGACTGCAAGAGCAGCCCCCTTGCTTGGAGCTTTAAAACCAGTCAGGAGAAGACATCTTGTAGGGACCGATCTTGCCCTGGCCCCGTGCAGGTGTGGAGAACTTTGAGCTGCAGCTCCAACAGTCTGTTCGTAATTCTGGGGTCATTCCCTCCTGAAATGTGGTCAGAGCCAGGACCGCAGGGACAAACATTAAAGCCTCACTCACTATGCAGAACCATGACCCTGTCTCTCCATCAGAGCAGAACTTTTCCAACCTAGGTGACGTTGGCTCATCAGTGCTCCCTTTATAGGAGCAAAACTGCTTTTCCAGTGTTTTGTTCCAATCCCTGTTGCCTGCCTTGGCCAGGATGAGCTCTAGAGCATGTGGGTAGAGTTTAAGCTTTAGGTTGTCAGCCCTCCCTGTTACCCAACACGCAGCAATGCAGAAAGATCTCATTTGAAGATATTTTTGGTGCCTATTGTAACTATTCTCAAATGTTTGCCTCAGTAGCTCACAGTGCTAGTTGGCTCTAGCCCTGATGTGTGACTCAGTACACACAGCACTGTGCAGCCCCATGTTTGCTAAATCTCTTCCAGTACAACTGCTCAGTTTGCAAATAAAAAGACAGCTCCATAAGGGTGTATCGGGGAGCGCTGCCTTGAGCCCTCTCCCACAGAGCCCTCCCCCGACTCTGGCACTGTGCACCCCAGGCTGGCTGGCCCAGCCAGGGAGCAGCGGGGCTCTCACTGGGGCCCCCCATGTGGAGACCACCCAGCACCGCTGCTCCCAGTCTGCCCACAGCCTCCCTTCCCTCTGCTACTGGGGTGCAAGAGGAGGAAGAGTCTTGCAGACTCCACTGCTGACAGAGCCTGTGGCTGCTCTGGGAACAAGCACAGGAGATGCCCCCGGAAGCCCCAGTATCACACCAGTACAAGGCAGCCAAGTGAGGACACTCGGATCCTGCTCACACCTCCAGCAGGCTAACCTGCCAGCTCAGGGTCATGCTCTGGTCCTGCACAGTCATTCTCCAATGAAAATGTGCTCCAAAGGCCACAGGCTGGGTTTCAGAGCAGCCCAGGAAGTTGGCTCCTCTGCAGTTCCCTCACTGGTAAGGACCCTGTCTTCTGCCTTCTCAATGGTGGACTAACCAGTTTGTTTCTGCAGCTGCTATATTGGCACTGCAGGGCAAAGGCACATTTCAAGCTCCTCAAAGTCAGCAGGTCCGATTCTGCTTCCAACCCTCTGATCAGCTGAGCCACTGGCTCTGGCTTTTTCTTCCCTTTGCTGTCCCAAGCCAGCTGGCTGTGCAGGAAGAGCAGCCAGAACTCAGTGCTGGAGTAAGATGCTGTGTGAGAGTCAGTAGCTCCACAGCCTCGACTGCCTCCCCAGGAGCAGCAGATACAGGTGTCTCTGCCACATCTCTCCTGGAGATCCCTCTGCACCTTCCCAACATTTCTCTGAACCAACGTGAGCTGCCAGCCTGCTTTCTGAAGGTCTTCCTGCACCACAGACTGAGGATGAGTGGCTCATCTCCAGTCCTGAGCACAAGTAAGCAAAAGCAAGATGTCAAATAGCCCAGGTGCTCTCAGCCCCGTGTCTCAGCTCTCCTCTTCCAGGCCCGCTAGGCTCGGTCCCCCTCTGACTGCTCTTATGTTAATGTCACTGCTAAGCTCAGAAGAATGATCTTCCCAGCTGACACCACATCACTGACAGGAGAACTGAGCTTATGCCTTTCCACTGCCACTCACATCAAACTGAGAGAAAAAGACATGCCACCCAAACCTGAACCTTTTCATCCCATCCACCCAGTTTCCAGCTCCTGGCTGTGCTGGAGTCAGGGTCTCCAGACTCAGTTGAAGCAAGGCTTGTAGCGCTTGAGAAGGAGATGTGTTAACAAGTACAAGTAGGTGCAAGCAGAAGAGCAGAAGGTGCCCCCAGGTCAGCACTCACGTGCATTTTCCTCGGCCATGTCTGAGGAGACTCGGAGTCAGAACAGAGCACAGCTTTGCATGGGGGTCTCAAACATTTTCACAGTGCAGAAAGACTGTCCTGTGCACTTCCTTTTCCAACACGGCGATCAGGACGTCTCGGCAGCAATGCCAGTAACTGCCTGTAGGGAATGTTATGTTAGAAAGTTATCTAATGCACTTCTTCATCAACTGGTCTTGCAATCTACAGAAGGAAACGGGAGCAACCAGCACAGAATGACCCTTCTTCCAGACACCACTGACTTTAGATACCATTATCAGTGGTAGCCTGATCCACATCCCAGAACTCAAGCTCTCTTTTGGTTAACAGGCCATGAAATTATTTAAACTATTCCTGATATTACATTCTGTTATATTTGTAATTAACACAGAAATGCCACATCCTGCAGTCCCTGTGTGTTGCAGAATACAGAGGAGATAGGGAGTGCTTCGAAGCACTCAGTCTTCACCTAACTCTGCTTCTGGTAGGTTTATGGGGAGCCAACACTTCACAGCTGACTTGTCCCACAAGGAAAGGGTTTGACATTGTCAGAGATTTTAACCCCCATATATGTGAATTACGATACAGGAACCAGCACTCTAAAATCAGGTCTTACCTCCCTTTTTTTTTGGAAAGGACCTTTAGACAAAAGAAAAAAATCTGCCAGCACACAAAGTGTTCAGAGCTATCTTCAATCAGGGAAGCCTAATTATACCCATTATACTGATGAGGAAGCACTGGCACAAAGTTATGCACTCGCATGGCTACAGATACAAAGCAAATCAGGGGCAAGGCTGGAAATAAACCCAGGAATCACGGTGATAAGCTCATCACCCACCTCAGCACAGCCACACACAGCTGGTCACGGACTAGGCCGTGTCCTACCCACGTCCAGCAGGTTGCAGAGCTGGTGAAGTGCCCTCTACACATCTACTTAACAGGGTAAAACTTTCAGCCCCCATGCTGAGATGGCTTGGGATGCTCTGGGACACTCAGGGCACTGGTCACATAAGCTGGCCCAGGAAAACCAGTGACTCAGCTCAGTGTGCTGGAGACAGACTGGCGGGCTGTGGACACCCAACAGCCAGAGCATCAGCTCTGAGCCTCCAAGGTACCCCGCAACCACACAGACCATGGCAGGGATGAATCATCTGCTCCTCCTCCTGAAGCAGCTTAGCCAACTTCCCTGCATGTGGATCCTCCCTGCAAGGTCCAGCCTGATCTGTCTACGTATTAATGATCTCCTAGCACATAAACCTCAGAGCTTCGCCTTGGCACCAGGGGCCAGCACTTGCCCTGCACTCTCCCTGCCGGGTGCTGGGTGCTGGGGTCTAAGAAAGGCTGCAGAATCCCTGGGGGTAGAGTCATTACATAAACAATACAACAGGATCACGGGCTGTAATTGTAAAAGCGCCTGAGGTCCTGGCACTGGAGCCTGACTTGGGGAAGGCCCGAAATGGAGACCCAAACAAAATAAACAAAAGCCCAAACTCTGTCAGCACTTAATGAACAATAATAAATAATAAATAATAACCCTAAGAACCAACCTAGCAAGACAGATGTGAGGCACCAGGGCAGCTCTGCGGAAATGCTGAGCCTACAGCAGCTGCCCTCCCTCCCCAGTTTCCAGCACACTGAGCTCAGGTCAGCGAGTACTTGTAGGGTTGGGTCCAGAGAGAGGAACCCTGACCTCTGTCAAGGGTGCACACCCCAAGTACAACGTATGAGAGCCACAGCCTTCGGATGTCCCAGATGAGGACCTTCACACACATACACCAAGTCACACCTAGCTCCTTCTTACTGACGGATCTCTCTCCGAGTGCTAAAGGCAAAAAGCAGCAGATGGAGCTGAGCAAGGGAATCCAGATAGGTGTGAGTCTGGAGAAGCCTCTCCCCAGCATCACTGTAGGCTTGACTCCCAGTCAAGACCCGTTCCATGCAAGCCAAGCTCCCGGCAGGACACCGGGAGAGCTGCTTGGCAGGGACATGGGCTGAAACAAAGGGCCTAATTTAAGTATTTTTCTAACTCGGTACTTGTGACAGTGGGTTTAGCAGTTGCCAGCCATCTGGAATAAAGAATTACAGCCACCTCCCCTAATCCTATATTGCCTAAACCCCAAAGCTGGTTATGGTGCAAGGATGAGGCAGCAGGCTGGGAGGGGGCAGTGATGGGAAGGTGGGGGTGGAGAAGGGACAACAGGAAAATTCTCAAACTTAGTCCTTTTCCCTGCGAGGTGCTGGGTGGTCCCAGACGCACCAGAAATATTTTTGCTAGGAATCAAGAGAAGACAGAATGAAGAAAAAGGGGAGAGAAAGATGCCAAGGAGTCCTCCATGACCACACAGTCGCATGCACCACACACACACACGCTCTCACACACGCACACAGAGGCTTACTGGTCCGCGCAGGGCTGTCAGGTAAATTAGATCTGAAAGCTGACAATTTCTGACCATATTTCCTTGATTATTTCAAACAAATGCACACCAGCCGCTGTAAGGAGATTAAAGTGACATAAACGTCCCGAGTGGGAGGAGGGAGGGCAGAGAATTCAGGTCACCCCCATCCGTCCCCCATTTGACAGCCGCTATATCGCTATCCAATCCAATAAAAAAATCCCCCCCTTTTGCTTTAATTAATTTTACAGCTAGCTTGCTTAATTACTTTCAATCAAAATCCTCCTGCCATCGCAAAATTAGAGATGGTTGAGCTCCATTAGCCTAAATTCTTCATTTCCATATAGAAAGAGGCTCCCTCGGCAAAGCCAACAGGGCTCCCTCCTATTCAAGCCGCCATCGGGCAGCTGCCTGTCCCTCTGTCTGTCTCTAGCTCCTTGGGAGCAGGAGGGGGAGAAGGACATAGTCTCGTTCCCACCATCGTCTTTCATAAAGCATCTCCTCGAGAGCCCGACACGGGAGACCTCTCTGCCCACAGCAAGGACCGCAGGAGGCGAGAAGGACAGGCTGCCCTCGTGGCCTTCCTACGGCTGCGCCGGAACGAGCGCTTCCGTGGCTGCACGAGGGAGCTGGGACAGCAGACGGCTCCTGGGCTTTCTGCTGCTGCTGCCAGCACTGGGGATGGGATTTGGAAGGGATCGCTGGGGTGGGATCTGGAAGGGACACCTCTACTGCCAGGGCTGGCCCGGGCACTGCCGCAGTCACCTCACCCTGGCGTGCAGGCATCACTAACTCGAGTTGGTCTCTGCCGGACACGCGGAAAGGACATCGAGGGGACAGAGGGACAGATCATTTTACATCTGCCTGCAGCGAGGTTTGGTACCTTCCTTTGGAGCACCTGGCACTAGCCACTGTCAGAAACACGACACTGGGGACCATGGAGCTGTGACATTCCTGTAGCTCCTGTAGGCATCATTAGCACCTCTCTCCTGCGAATGCAAATCGTGAACTGACCCATTTTGGGCTGATCTGAGAGCAGTCCCAACTGGTCCCATGTCCATAAAACCTCCTCAGAAGCACAGGGAGTGGCAGCAATAAAGCCATACAGAGCTGGAAAGGAGACAAGAACCCCAAGCAGGTGGAGAGGACGAATGCAGGAGGAAACCCTGGAAGGAGCTGGGCAGACTGGGAGCCCAGGAGACCGAGCTCCTCTCAGTGGACTGCAGGAACTGGAACAAGTTACCCAGACTGCCCCAGTGGATCACACTGCAACACGCTCTCCTCCCATTTTCTCCAGTTTCCCGTGGTCTCCTCCTTTCTCATCACTACTTGCAGAGCAATGGCCTTAATGGGATTTTACACACGTTCAGCACTCCCTGTAGGTACTGAGCCCTGGGAACTGACTGTCACTCGGCCCCTGCTCCCTCCTCCCGCCACCTGCCCAGTCCACACGCACACCTAACCTGGAGCTGCAGGGAGGTCACGCCAGCACCCCGGTCTCCGCACTTTCCCACCCTTCGGAAAGCTCAAGGGGATTCATAAGCACAAGAAGCCCATCCACCCCCTGCTCCGGGGAGGACAGGTCAAACCCTTGCTTCTTTAGAACAAAACGAAGAAGAGACAAACACAGACGCATTTTGTTTATAAGCTTAAAACTGAATCCAATGGCGCATCTACCTGGGGATTTTAGATTAAATGGTTTAAGAAACTCAAATAGGCTTTTTAATCCGGTCAAATAAAAAGAGCCCCAAAGAAGCAAAGAATTCACCCTGCAGAGCCTCACGGCTGCGAAGACAGCCAGGCAAGAACGGCTTTCTTACTGCCTGTGCCTCCTCCCCACCCTGGCATGGGACAGAATGTATTTGCCAAAATTTGGAAGCTCGGGATACACCCTGTTCAGGACTCGTGCAGCTTCACTTTCCCATGGACGACCCACTTCCATCATGCTGTATAACACTTTCTTCATCCTTTCTGTGTTCTCTTACGCTGTTCCTCTGGGCCCTTCCCCCTAATACCTGGCAGGCCACACAAGCACGGTGCCAGCACTGGTTACATCACCAGTGCCAGCCAAAAGCAATTCAAGAGAAGGCACCAAAACCCCTAATCCCCATTCACGACACATGTTTATGTGCTGTCTTTCACACAAAATGTCTCCCCAAATGCTTCCCAAGAGACGGGCGAGAAGACGAGGAGCTGAGCAGCCGTGTGCTCCTGAGATGCTGAAGAAAGACCAGTGGGATTGGCCAAGGGAAGCTCCTGCAGAGCCAGACAAGGTCTGATGGATGGAGACCAAATGCTACACAGACTTGGGGAGTTGGATGAACATCTGGAGCTGAATCCTGACAAAGAGAAGGAAGCAGAGGGGCTCTCCTTGTGGCTGGTTGGCCACTACTCCAGGATTTCCAGCCTCCTCCCAGTATCTCATCTCACCAACTTCCCAGCAGAAACTGTCCCCTTTCCCCCACTGCTGCTGTTCAACTCCGGAAACGCTCGGAACCAGCCTTCCTCTGCACATGCTCTGCAATAAAATTCCCGACTTGTGTCTCGCCTGCTCCAATGCTCAGAGCAGCTGGGACAATAGAACAGAGAGGCCCTAAATCCACCAGACTCACCCTAAATAGCAATGGCCCATAATTTCGCCTGACATTCAGGAGCTTGTTATTCTTTCCCCTCGTCGCCTGGCTGGAGCTGTTCAGACCCATCAGTGTTATTCTATGCATTAAATGGGAAAAAAAACAACTCAACAACAACCCAGAGAGTTTCCAAGCCTGCCCAGCGAGGGCTGAAGGGGTGGCATCCCTGGCTGTGGGAGAACAGGAGGGAGCAGTGACTCAAACCCAGCCCCAGCCCCTCTGCGGGGGAACAGCAGCGAGCGGGTCCTGCTGAGACCCCAGCAGAAGCACCTGTTTGGCCTTTCCTCTGCTTCCACCCCCAGCACGGGAGCCCCGATCCCTGCCAGCCCCGCCAGCCTCCCACCTGGTGCCCAGGACGGCTGCCGCACACTTCTCCCCACCACCCGGGAGTGGGGAGCTTTAACCACAACAGTTTGGGGATTGGGTTTTTGTTTTTTTTTCCAGGCTGGCTCCAGCTGATTAAGGACCTGCAACAGGATGTAGAGATTACAGCAAAACCTGGCTCCGGATCAGCTGGGGCACAGAGCCAAACGAGAGAGCGAGGATTGCCCCCAGCCTGGCTGCCAAAGCGGCACTCGTCCTGTTGGGAGGCGGTGAGGGCTGGAGCTCTCCGCTGGAACAAGGCCCCTGCCCTCGCTGGCTCTGCTGGGGAATGGCCTCAAGCCCACACTGACAAACGTGCCCACATGAAGAGCAGGGTTGTGAAGACGAGGGATCTGTGGCTTGCAGGGTTTGACTGAGAGAGGAAAATCCCTCACTCTTCAGCCCTCACCCCACACAAAACAGAGGCGTGTGGGGGCAGGCGCGTCCCCACCTCCCGTCCCAAGCAGCAGGAGCAGCCTGAGTTGGAGATGTGTCGTGATTTCCCCATCCCTCTGCCAGGGTCTGCACCATGTGGAGCTTCTAGTGGGTATCCTGGAATAACACATGGCAACTACTCTGTGCTGAGTTTTTAATCCAGGAAGAAGTGATCAGGGAAGGCAATAATCTCAGTTGGCACACAGAGCACAGCAGGATCTTGCTTCTGGGGAGGCATCAAGAGCAGAATTAGCTTCAAGGAGACTCTGGGGCTTTTTTTTCTTCTGCTAACACTGATCCCTGCCTGGACCAGCAGCAGCCCCCAGCATCTTTCTAAAGTGCCTGTCACTGCAATATCCAACTGCTGTTGTCCCCAAGGGGACATCCCCCCATGCTTGGGTTTTCCAAGTCCCTCTTGGACCAGAGCAAGAGGGACAGCGGCAGTGAGGGCAGCCCTCCTGCTCTGACCCAAAGCTGTTAGCCTCCAGTTCTGTTTTAATCAGGTCTGGCAGAGCTGCTGCCTCGTTTCCCAGCCTGCCACCTCGGAGGGATAATTTGCCAGTGCTTTCTCACAGAGCTCTGTGGAAGCACTCGCAGAGCCTGAGTGTGCCTCTCCCTCATGGCCAAATACTGCGAGCTTCACCCTGGCACATCTCCCTCTCCTAGTGACCCCCAGGCTCTGTCTGAGTAAAGGAGATCATGAAGATGCCAGGGTCTGGTCCTCTTTTCCAAGCTCTCCCTGGCAAGACCTGGCAGTAAGAGAGGGAAGCTGCTCAGAGCAGCAGGAGGGGGTGGAAATCTGTCTGGCAGCAGCAGCACAGAGACTTCTTAGTGCTGCCCACCAGACTCATCGTAGCACAGAAACTCTGGAGTCAGCTCCTGCCGGCATGGGGCTGCGGGGGGAAGGCAGGAGTTGATATTGCAGGCGGAGGCCACTGGGATACCATTGAAAGCTGCTAAATATGACCAGGTTAGCACTTTAGTCTTTAATGGCAGGTCACCATTAATAAAC
>JANHFX010005117.1:3931-16987 GCA_027560015.1 Chloroceryle amazona
GCCAAGGCCACACCTGCTCAGCGCAGTCTCGTGGGACATCCAGCGCTGGTCAGGCCAGCCACGGGAGCTGGGGATGCTCCTCCCCTACCACCATTTGGACCATTGGTTCCTTCCAGAGCAGTGAGCTATGTCTGTGCCCCACTGCAGACCTACCTGTGCCCGTGGGGCGAGTCACACCTCAAGAAGCATCCCTGAGATATCTGATGCAAAGGCATCAGGTGGGTGTCTGGGAGCCGCTTCACCGCAGGAGCTGCAGCACCATTAGCTCCAGCGGATTGATACTTCAGTTGTGTCATGCTAATTGCTCCTTGGTTGACATTCTTGATCCTGTCCTGTTGCCTCCCTGTGTAAACTCTTCACAGATGGGATGCCAAGAAGTAAAACCACTGAGCCATCAAAGCCTGCTCTGGGTCAGGCAGGACAAGCAGGGTGGATGACCAAGCTGCAGGGTGCCAGAGCTCCCTTCCCCTTTGCTCTGTGGACAGTGGGCACGGGGAAAACTCCTGAAGGGGTCCTTAGTGCAGGGTGGAGGAGCACAGAACCCAACAGGCAGCCAGATCGGGAGCCATGTATTTAGTTAGTAGTTAGGATAACTTTGGTTTTGCTCAGTTGCTCCTTGCTTCCCTCAGCCAGGCTGTCTGACACCCCTCTGGGAAGAGAGGCAGCAGATACCCTGGTGCGGCAGAGTCTCTGCCTTCCCCGAATTGGACATCTCGCTGCTGCCGCGGGCGTGCATGTCAGATCACACCTACCATATTGGCTTCCTGTCCCTAGAACATCAGGTTTTTGCAGCTAATGTGTGCGGGGGGTGTCTCCTCCCGACAATCCCCACCCCCAGCAGCATCAGGCCTGTGCTGTTCGGGGTTTTGTTAAGCCGTTTAGTATTAATTGATTTTTTTTTCCATTTTTTCTTTCTTTCCCTGGGCGGGTCAATAGCTGGATGCTCAAGAGCAGAGGATCTATCAACTGCAGACCAAGCAGAGAGAGAGGCAGGCAGAACTGGAGCAGAAATGCAGCTGGATCCAGCAGCTCAGCCAGGACCTGGAGGCCAGCCACCAGCTGCAGGAAGAAGCTCAGAAGCAGGTAGGAGAAGGTGCCAGTCTGCTCTAGCTTGGCAGCCCAGGCTGGGAAGGGAACTGTATTTAATGCATTCACAGCAATAGTGATAATCTACAGTTCTCATTTCCATGGCAGCATAAGGAAGGGGCTAAAGATGTGAAAGTGAAGTCTGTCAAGTCCCAGCGAGGAGGGGAAAGTCCAGGGATCTGGGGAGACAGCTATGGCTCTGCTGGCTGTACATGGGTGCTGGGGTGGCACTTGACTGGGGGGTGTGACTGCTGTAATGTGCAAATGTCCTGGATGTTGCGCCTGCTGCTGATCTGCTCAGAGAGAGGGGATCAGGGTGGTGGGCAGAGGCAATGCCTTCCAGGACAGCCCTGTCCTACCTGATGGTAACTGATGTGCAGTGAGACAAGAGATGAGGCTTGTTCAGATCTGTTCAGCTGTGCCGCTCTGCATGAAACCCTCCGTTTGCTCCAGGACATGCAGACGATTTGGGTGGGAGCACCCTCATTGCCCTGCAGACCGGACAGGAGGCCTGCTGGGACTTGTGCCAGTGCGCTCCGTGCCGTCTCTCTGCCCCCGCCCTGCCATAGCTCCTCTCTTCTGATCCTGGTGTTTCAGGAGCTGCAGGAGTCAGACCATTTGCTCAGACAGCATGTTCCCTCTGCATGCGAATCTGGCTCAGGAGAGCTCCCCCGTCTCTCGCCCATGGGCTTGTCTGGCTGATGTCCACTCGGGCACCTGTAGCCACGAGCAGATTTTTGACCACAAGCTGTCATTCAGCTCCCCATAGCAAATGGAGCTGAAGGGAGCTGATCCTGAAAATCTGCAGCTACTGCTGCTCCACATTGCAGGGCTACTCACATAACTGGCATCTGTCCCCCACTTCTAGTCTCTTTCAGCACCCCATAACCCAGAAAAAAATTACGTCTGTTTTAACAACTTGATAGTTAAATATTCTCAGTGTTCTGGAAGACTAAACCAGGTGCTGTCGATAGCAAAGCACCAGGTACCTGCATGTGGGCAGCAGGAATGAGCTCAGCACAGCTTGCTGGTCTGAGCAGTAGCTTAGAGGGCAGCAGTTTAAAATCAGGGGGAACGGGGTCCCCTTATTATTCAAAGTGGAAACATTTTGTTTCACTTAATGTAGTGATTGTGAATATGTTCTTATGAATATGAACATATACGAGCAATATGTGTATCTTATCATATATGACTATGATGCAATGTTTATGTTCATTGCATTTGAAGGAAAATAAGGCGATGTTTTCTATTTACTGCCAACTCCTCCATTGTTCTGTGTCTGTGTGTGTGTGAAGAGCCAGCACAGCGTGTGGGCTGTGCTGCGCCACAGCCTGTTTCCCGACAGCCCACTGGTGAGGGCTGGGTGCGGGAAGTTTGTGTGCCTTTGTCTGTGATAGTGAGTGGTGGGGAACAAACGAATCTGCGAGCATGTCGGTGCGTGCCTGCGGTTTGTTCTGCGGGTGCAAGCGGGTGACCATGTGTTGATTCGTGCAAGGACAGCACGGCAGGGCTATCATCACACTTCTGTTTCTTCTTAGAGCTACTCTGCCTCACCCTCATCCCTTCATCCACTGATACCAAGCTCAGATGAGCCTAGCTGAGTTTTGGTGTGCAAGATAAAACATCCCAGCTCTGAATTTCACTTCCAAATCTCCAGTTAAGTACTGAACATCTAGCCCTGTTACATAGAAGAGCAGCACTATTCTGGGTCAGAACAGTGTTCCAGCTAGCTCTGGGTCTGGCAGAAACTTGCGTCCATGACTGGGAAAGTGATCTTTTCCCCTGGGACAAACGGGAAGCTTGTGATATTGCCCCAAGATTTTTGCCCACCCTCTGTAGTGAAGGGGCTTTCTGAGCCCAAGGGGACTCTTTGTGTTTAACAGCCCTCGAGGATTTTTCATCCATAACTTGTTAAACAATTTTTGCAACTCAGATATCATCTGTTTTTTGTGAGTTCCGCTGCATACCCGTGCAAGGGGTGCAGAGCCACTGCCTTTAGTTTATTTTGAACCTGTCCCCTGACAGTTTCTCTTGTTTTATTTGAGACTGTGAACAGTCATTCCTTAGTCACCTTCCCTGTCACACTTCTGATTTTATAGACCTCTGTTTTGTTTCCTTTCCATCATCCCTCCAGACAGAAGGGCCCCAGTCATTTTGGGGCTTTTTTTTTTTTGAGCCAGACACGGTTGCTGATAAATCTCCCACTTTGGAGGCTTAGGGCTCCCATGGCTGGTGGTCCCAGGATGACTGTAGCAGGCTGCACATATGAGAAGCCCCCTGCAAGGAGTGTCAGGTGTAATTTAGCACTGGGAGCATGAGTTATAGTCCTGCCCTTTAAGGAAAGGCGAGCAGCACAGCTCTGCCTGTCAGCTGAGTCCCCCACCTGATCATGAGCTCTCCTGGTGAATGAATCAGGATCTGGCATATCATTGTTTAATACAGCCCCCATGCTAATGTCTTTTTGAAATGAAACCGAGAAAGCTGTTAACCTCAGTTAGCCAGCTGTCCTCACTGTGACCTGGATAAATCAGCATTGCCAAAGCTCTGAAGAACACCGCTCTCACTGCTTCGGAAAAGGAGCTGGAAGGGAAGGACTGTGCTTCCAGCTTATGCCAGGAAGGCTTCTCTGCACCAGGGCTGGTGCGTCCTCATGCCAGGGACCCTGCTGGTGCTCCGGCACAGTGTCAGGTCCTGGAGACTTGCACAGGCTGGAGAGTCACTGGCACGCTCCCTCCCCGAGAGCTGCCAGAGCAGTCGTGGTGTGCTGCGCGTGGGAGAGGGTGAATTTCCACAGCTCCTTCTACCACTCAGCCACCAGGCCTGTCTCACCATCTAGACCCTGATGATGACCATGGGGTCTTACATGTTTGTTCCCTTCAGATGGAGGCTCCACTTCTTCCAGGGCCATCTCCTTCACCACGTCTGAAGGCAGCTGGCCTTGAGCTGCCTACCTCTATGGTGGGAAAGGATATAAAGAGGACAGTTTGGTGGCTACCACAAGGAGATCAAGATCTACTAGAGCAGGACTTTGACTCTGGGTTTGGTTGGTTTGTTTTGTTTGTGTTTGTTTGTTTGTTTGTTGGTTTTGTTGTTGTTTTTTTTTTCTCCAGCATCACTGAGGAAAATCACAACACCAGGTGCATGTAAGGAACTCCTGGAAAGAGGAACAAAGCCATCTGTTCTCCATGTCCATGAAGGGACACACAAGAATGAATGGGCATAGCCTGCACCAAGAAAGATTCAGGTTAGGAACGGTTTTCTAATGTGGAGAAGAACAAAGCACATGAACAAACTGCCAGGGGCCCGAGGATTCTGCATCACAGGAGATCTTTAAGGGCAAATAAACAAGACAGGGTACTTGTAGGTTCCCCTTTGTTAGAACTGGAAGACATGCTATCAACCTCTTGAGGTTCATGCCAGCCTTGATCATTTCATAAACCTGTCCTTGCTCATACCTTGAAACCCAGCTGTGCCTTCTTCAGAGCTCCATCGCAGTCTCTCTCAGTGCTCGTGTGATACCGCGTTTCATTTCCCAGGCCCATTCATTCCCCTTTCCAGTGAAGTGACTGCACTTGAGTCTTGGACACATGCTCACATCCTAATGTGGTTCACCTGATCTCCACAAGACTTAGTCCCAGCTTTGTGTTTCAGGTGGTGTCACATCTCCAGCAGTGGGGAGCACAAGGAGCATTCTTCCACCTCACAGTTATGCTCCTGCAGGCGTGTTCACAGGAAAGGCTTGCTGGGGAGCACACACCAGTGTTTTCCAATATAAATGCATCCTTACATGTCTTCCTCATTAGTGATATTTCTTCAGCTATCCTCTCAGGAAACAAGGTTCTGTATTCCGAGTGCTGTGGGCCGGAGGTCTCTTTATGCACGGAGAGAAGACACTCTCCTCTTCCTGCCCTCCACAAGGACCAGTAAGTGGATTTGCCTAATCTCTCCTACTGGAACCTTAGTGCTCCCTCACCTGAGCATACTGGGATGGTGACTTGGTGCTCCCTCACGTGTTCCAGAGCTCACAGTCTGGGATGCTCCTAGGCACAGACATGCCCCACAGGGTGAGTAGAGGCTTCAGTGCAGCTGGCTGAAAACTGTGCTGGGGCCCTGACTGAAGCAGACAGAATCAGACAACAGTGCTGCAGCGAAGGATAGCAGTGCTTGGCTGACAGCCCCCAAGCTGCTCCTGCCAGTCACACACCTGGCAATCTGTGCTGCTTCAGCTGGTGCCTTGTTTGCTGAGCTGCACCCAGGAATGGGCATCTGGAAAGAAACATGGATTTTGCCCCTTTTCCTGACTACTTATCTGGTCACAGGTTATCCAGTAGTCAGAGCATGTGCTTTAAGGTATGCTGAGAGAGCAAGCAGAGCCTGGAGGATGTCAGTGGGTGATGAAGGCTCTGATACCACCATCTGTATGACATGTGCTGCTGTGCCTCAGGCTTTGGCCTCAGCACTGTAGTTCCACCCTTGGTGGTAAACCTAGCAGTGGATGAGGCAGAGATGGGAGCGTAGATTTGCTATCAGAGCTTTTGGATTCAATTTCCATTCTCAGCAGAAGAGCTGTGTGCAGTTTCTAACATGTGCCACTTTGCAAATGAATTGTGCAGGACGTGGCCCTCAGTCAGAGACCACCTGGAGAGGAAGGTCAGCTTGATGCCACATAGTCTAGCTGAGCAGTGCCTGGCCCATGCAACGTGGAGGTCAGGCTCTGATGGAAAGGTCTTGCCTCTGCTCTTTGATGGCTGTAGCAGTCCACAGCCCTTTGCCCACCTCCTGCTGAGTGCAGTCATGGAACTCCAGCAGCCAGAGAGGTGGAACTGCCTGGATATCAGTGGTTGATCTATCTGCTTTCTTCTCAGGAACCAACAGGGGTGCAGTTCCTAGCGAGATGTGTGTTGCTTACCCACAGTCTCACGTCTGTCTGCCAAGCAGCAGCCACGTTAGCACTGAGCAGCACCTACTTGGACTATGGGTCCTCGGTGGGAGGGTGAAATGTGCACGGGCATATACCATATACCATACCACATACCATGTACCACCTACCATGTACCATATACCAGGACACAGCAGCTCACGCAGACATCCCAGCACTGTCAGTAGACAGACAGGGCTAGAAACACACAGAGTCATGACAGTGAGTGAGGGTGAACAGTGTGAATTGTATAGACACTGGCAAAGAACCCCACTGGGTACCCGGGTCTGAGAGACAGTTCTACAACAGCCGTTAAAGAGGGAATAAAGAAAATAATAGAGCATTGACTAAAATGGTCTGCAAGGCTGATTTCTCTCCATGCAGCCTCTGAAGGAGCAGTCTTTGGGGCTGTGGAGAAATAGGCAGCCTTCAGGCTGTGAGGCTAATGCAGAGCCACGGCTGTTTGTATAGCTGCAGAGCCTTTAAGAGAGACTTGGGAAAACTAGCTTGGATTCCAATGAATATTTACAATTACACTGCTCCAAAGCTGAATCCAATCACAGCACGGCAGTGTGCAGGCTTTGTGCATCAAAAGAAAATGAGAGGAAAGCAGGAAAGATGGAGTTGCCTTTGGAGAGACTTATAAACACAGATCTCTCTGCTTGTGGCAGAACTAAAATGCTTTATTTCTGATAGGAGCAATTTATTCTTCAGGCATTTTGCTTGCTATTAGAAAGTGCCTGGCTGGTTTTTTTTAAGTGGGAGTCTTCAGCAAATGGTCTTTAATTCAGAATGAAAGAAAGGAATGGAAAGTGTTCTAGTTCATAATTTTGCTATTGTACTAACAATCTCCAGAAAGAGGGGAATGTTTCCAAACTAGAGCAGGGGCCCCTTTCACTCTCTGTGTTCTTGGTTGCCATGTGGAAGTGGGCTGCGCAAAGCTACCCTTGTTAAAACCCTGCTTCTGATATGACATTTGGCTGATTACCACGCTCTGCTACTAAACAGGATGATCTCACAGAAAAAAGGGAAGAAGGCTGTTGGCTAAACATTCATTGTAGCCCAGTATTGGCCTCTTCTTTTTTTATGCAGTGGAAGGTATTAAAAAAAAAAAATATGGCGTAGAGGAATCAGTGCATGATGCAAAGATGGAGGATTTGTGACAGCTCGCTGTAGAAAGCCGTGTGCAGCAGCATAGGAAGTGTGTGACAAAGCAGAGGCACTGCCTGAAGTGACAGCAGGAACAGCACCAGGCAGCTCACCTCCAGGAGCTGCTCTGGCAGCCTGCCCTTAGTGCTCACTGGGCAGCTCCTCTGCACTAGAAATCATCCTGGGTTCTCTGACCTGTATCCCTTGTGCTGGTGGTTGGGAGAGCTGTATGAAAGGGCTTGGCTAAAGAGACACCCTTCTGGGTGCTTTGAGAAGACCTACAATGTGTGCCATCCATTCCATACATGGGAAGCTTTTATGGAACTCTGACACACTGGAACGATTGTAGAAGAAGGGAGGTGTGAGACGGATAAAAGCACGGGGCAGGCTGGGGACACTATGGGTCATATCACTGGCCATTATGCTTTGTGCTCTGACACCGCGTGCACAGGACACCAGTCACCAGTGCTGCCAACACATGGCTGCAGCACTGACTGCTGCCTGCTGCTCCAACCTACAGGGGCTGTGAATAATCTGTTGCCTTGGTGTGGGCCTACAGCACCAGAACACCACTGCTCTTAATTAATTACAAGTCTTGGAGATATACCCTTGCATTCCACCGTACAGACATTCCCCAGCACTGTGGCAGCATGAGAGCAGATGCTTTTGAGAGAAGTCGGGTTGGGATTTACACTGCAGGAACGTGCAATTACTCGACACGGTGTGCACGCACAGGCACACCTGACCTGGGAAGCAACATCTGAAGGGCTGGCCTCCTCCATCCCCAAGGCCCCAGCAGGCAGCACGTCTCCACCCCTGAAGAGAGGGCAGCATGTTGCTGTTTTCAGACTGTGTTAATCCCTTTGTGTGTTTGAAGATGATGCTGTTTCCTGGTGCATTTCACCTCGTGGCTGCACAGATCCCTTATGCTGGATGACAGTCTTAACGGATGCTGATTGGAAGTCCCAGGAAGCTGGTCTCTGATCTGAGTCACACTGCTGGTGCAGGGAAGCACTCTGTCACATGCAGGCATGGCACAGGGTGTTCCCTGCAGCTTGGCACATACTGAAGTCGATAGCCCTCAGCAGGAACTTGCATTCAGTATTATACCATCTAAGAGGCTTAAAATCGACTGAAGTTTCAGTAGAGCTACAAAAACCTGTTTTCCGTTTCTCCGCCAGTAGCTTGCTCCAGAAGGAGATGGTGCAATTTGGTGAATGATTATTGGCATCTGTCTTGTGCAGCTGCACTGGGGCATTTGGAATCATGTTGTGTAGTAAGAAAAACTCATTCATTCATTTGAAGTTGCCCACATCTTCTAGCACTTCATCTCCTCACCACTTCCCTCATGCTGTGTGTGATATGTCTGAGTGCTCTTCAGGACAGGTCCCTTGTCTCCCTTTCCTAAGCCCTGCCCTGGGCTCTCCTATTTCCATAGTGGAACTGTGCAGTGAGAATTGCACTGGCTGGGACAACTGAGCAGACTCTGTCCTGCTCCCTCGTCTGACCACATAGTCCAGAGAAGGTAAGAACCATTGCTGGTGTGGAGCGGTTTAGGAGAGTGTGGAGAGGGTTGTCAGTCATCTCTGTGACTGTAGAGCCCAGGGTGGGAGGAGTGCCAGCAGTGCTTCCCCAGACGGAGGAAGAGCTGCTCCAGGAGCAAGCTCTGTGGGGCTGGGGACCCTGGTCTGTGACTAGTGCTATGCCAGCCTGCAGTGCCTGGCAGGTGGCTCTCCCACACGTACCATGGCAAGCACTTTGAATTCTGTGACAGCAAAAGCTGGATATGATTAGAGCTGGCTGTAAACTGGTATACGTACTCTGAAAAAAAAAAAAAAAGTCTTAGGAAACTTTAATGGTTAAGCACTTCCTAGAAAACTGCCCAGATGCACCCACTCTAACTGGTAACAGAGCCTGTCAGCTGAGCTGCTGTGGCCTGGGGTCCCTCGCAGAGCAGCAGCAGCAGACCAGCATTGCCTCTCCTGCTCCGTCCTCTCTGCGAGAATGCAGCACCATGCAAGGCTGCCTTAGGACTCCACATTCCAGGCTCACTGGGCTGAGCAGAAGCCCATGTGTCAGGGATGTGGGAGCAGCTGACTTCCCAGATGAGGCCATGGTGCTTTGCTTCTCCAAGATTCCCCATGCGTAGCTGAGCCCCCTTAGGAGGTGACCGAGCAGCCCCTCAGGCCCAGAAGCCCCAGCACTCTGCCAGCCCCGCAAGGTGCCGGTGCTCGGGGCCTGTGCAGAGGGCAGAGGTGCTCCCTGCCTTGCAGGAGAGCAAGTGCTGCCAACCCGGCTCAAGGGCTCCCTACGAGAACAAGGCGCGGGTTTTTGCACTGAGGTTGGCCAGCGGACACAACAGCAAAGTTTGCGAGACATCCTGGCAGCTCCTCAGAGCAGCGCTGGGACAGAGAGGCTCTTGCTGCTGCTACCGCCAGTTTTCCCCAGGCTCAGAGGGAGCGGTGTTCAGAAGAGGACTCGTCTACAAAGGCTCACCCGTGTCCTGGTGTGGCAGAGCAGGCATAGGGTTACTAGCCCACCACAGCAAATTTTTAAGCTAGGCCTTTTGGATACAGCTTCTTAAAAAAGACCAGACTGCTGCTGAGCCAGGACAGGATCAGTCCTTGCAAAGGAGCCTGGAGCAGTGAAGGAAGGAAAGCTCTGTGACCAGCTGGAAGCCTGTCCAGCTCACTGACTCATCTCTGCCACTGCCTCATCTCTGACGGTATCACAGTGTTAGGGATTGGAAGGGACCTTGAAAGATCATCCAGTCCAATCCCCCTGATGGAGCTGGATCACCCAGATTGGGTCACACGGGAATGTGTCCAGGTGGGTTTGGAAAGTCTCCAGAGGAGACACCACAGCCTCCCTGGTCAGCCCAGTCTGGTTCTGTTACCCTCACCATGAGTGGCCCAGAACCACTCTCAGTCACTGTAAAGAGAAGCCGTAGATACTGCGGTGCTGCCCAGGATACTCTGCCAGCCCCCAGCGATCCACAGCTCTCAGGCTTCAAGAGCAAAACTGGGGTCATGGATTTTTTTTCCACTAAACAGCTTAATTTCTTTTTGAATGCATGTAGATTTTGGGAGCCCACCATTTCCTGCGTGAAGCAGTCTGACACAACATTATGACATTAAAAAAAAAAAACCTCAATTTTTGTTTTGTAGTTACCTGCTAAATTATGGGGTGGTGCCAGCAATTATATTGAAGAGACAATGAGAAACCACACTGCAGACAACCTCCATATGCCAAACTTTTTTTTATAATCCTCTTCAGTCATTTCTTTTCCAAGCTAAAGAGACTATCTACTTTTTCCTCACATGGAAAATAGTCTTCATATTTGATCATCCCTGTTGCTCCTCTCTGAAACACTTCCAGTTCTATTTTTTTGAGAGAGGCAGACCGGAGCTGCGTACGGTGATGGCAGTGCAGCTTCCACAATGGGTCTGTGCAGCAGTGTAATGGTGATCTGCTCTCCATTACTTCCCTAATAATTCTAAACAGTCAGGTTGCCTTTTGGGCTGCTCCTGGGCACTAAGCAAACATTTCCATAGCACCATCTCTCCATCTCTGTCTGGTTTTATCTAGTACAGCCCCAAGCCCTCACTCCTGAGGAGAGCTACAGCAGCTGGGACTGCAAGTGAAGTCTTTTAAGAAAGAAAGTGCAAATGCCCTGCAACTGTAGCAGGGTTAAGACCACCTGGCTGTGTCTCATACCTTCAAGATTGGGGACAGCTGCTAAACATCTGGAAAACAATAAATAGTTAAGATCAGCCTCACAATACTGCAGCCCTGTCCTCTTCCAGTTACATCTACCCTCGAGCACCAGCCCTGGATGAGAGGCTGCATAACTCTGTGGGAAGGGCTCAGGCGCCTGCTCTTTGCTGAAGCAGAACTCAGAGTTGAGTCAGGCAGAGCCATGAGGAATGGCCCATGTTTGCCCTGCTCTTGGACACCGAGCCCCCATAAACAAAACATCTGTGCCTGTTGAATTTGATCACCCTTTCAACCTCGTTGCAAGGACTCCTTCTGAGATCCCACCTTCACCTACCATAGCAAGCACAAAGGCCATTGTTCTGCAGGCCACAGGACTGACCACAGCCCAGGCACAGGGACAGGCCCAGGCGCTGACGCAGCCTGCGCAGGTCTGTGCTGCAGAGTGGCCAGTTTCATTGCTCAAGAGTTCTGACAAGTGGCTTCCACTAGCCTTCCACTGTTCAGCACGAGCACTCACCAGTGAGTGAGCTGGAGGCCATGCAGATAAACGCTGATATTATCTCACTGTTGAAGAACAGAAGTAATGGCGTGTTCTCTTAGTCCTTCTTCATGTTTTCTTTCTGTAGATTCACAGAGTAAGCAGGACGGGATCACACAGCCTGACCTTCTGTACCTGCAGTCAAGAAAATTTCACTGCATTACTGCTGAATTCAATAACTTGTTTGACAAAGGCAGCTTCGGAGGGTGTTCGACTGGACTTGAAGACATCAAGAGATGGCAGATGCAGTACCTCCTCCCTTGGCAGTCAATCTCTTTGCACTACTCCTACTGATTTCTTCTTTTTTTTTTTTTTCCTCTGGTCAGTGCTGTGCCAATGGGGCTAATGAAGCTTTCCATACAGCAGCAATATGGTCTCAACTTTGCTTCTCCCATTTTTTATGCTTTATTTTTTCTGTATCTAAGAACACTATCTTCTTTTTGTCCAGAGACTTAAGGTTAATCCTAAGGAAGGGCACGAGGACCCTCCCTTTCTGCCTCTATTTCTGCATTCCTGTGCTCACCCACCCTGAGAAGGTTCTCCCTATGGTCCCCACCACAAGACCCTTTTTCCACATACCCAGTTCCCTTTAGTTTCTGTCTCCCCCCAGTCCCTTATCTCCTCCCAACTGCTGCTGCCATTGCTGCTGGTGGGAGAGGAGGTCCCTGGAGCCAGTACCAATGTAGCTCTCCACGAGCACCCTCCCTCACCTATCAGCTCAGTGGCTGCAACTGCAAGAACCACCGAGACACCACATTCTGTGACCGGAGCTGAGCGGTGCTGCCTTACCTTTGCTCACTCCTTCCTTCTTCCAGACTCTGCTTCCCTCTTCTCTGATTTCTGCTGATTCCTTATAGAACATGTGGCAGCTCCTACGCAGCTTATGTACATCCCCAACCCTCAGACAAAAGAAATCAAGCCGCAGCTTGCAGTAGCAGTGGTGGAAATGTTTCCATGCTGGAGTAAATACCAGACAGTGTGGGGAGGCACTGCCAGTGGACAGGCGCTGGGCAGGAGGCAGCTCCAGTGGGCCTGTGCCCACCCTCGGGTCTGCAGGGTCACTCCCTGAGCATTTGTCTTCTCCTGGGTGGAGATGTTTGAAACCCAACTAGACAGAGCCCTGGGCAGCCTATTCCAGCTGACCACCCTGGGCAGGGGGCTGGACTAGGTGATCCCAAGACGCTCCTGCGCTGTGGTTCTGTGACACTGGCCCTGCTCCTGCCCCAGAAGCTGGAAAGGGACAGGGGGCAGCAGCCCCTGCATGCTCAGTGAAGCCCCAGGCTTCCTTCACCACCAGCATCTGCAGCATCATCCCAGAGACAAGTCGAGGTATCTGGTGTTTGGGCAATGGGAATGTCAAAGGTTGGCTTCTGTGGGACCAGTCTGGCTGGGACCCCACATGCATCACCAGCTACATCAACACTCCACCACCAGCCTGAGATTTCAAGGAAACAAGGGCTGGAGGGGCAAAGGAGGCACTAAGCTCTTCTGTCTGCTCTGGGATTTAGACTATCAAGGAGGAAATGTTTTACAGTGAGGGTGGGGAGAGCCTGGCCCAGGCTGCCCAGAGGGGTGGTGGCTGCCCCATCCCTGTCCCCATTGCAGGGGAGGTGGCCGGGGCTCTGAGCACCCTGCTCTGGGTGCAGAT
>JANHFX010005118.1:0-31339 GCA_027560015.1 Chloroceryle amazona
CAGCTCTGTCCTTCCAAAATGCTCCCCTCAAGTCACAGGCAGTAGCAAGGCAGGAACTGAGCAAGGTCAGAGCAGGCACAGGGCAGCAACCTCGATTTTCATTGGAACCTTTCAGGGAGTCTGCAGGGCTGTATTCCCCCCCCCAGTGACCCTATACAAGGCCAAGCAGAGCCCTCATCCAGCTGTGATCCCAGCCCTGGGTGCAGAAGGAGGGGGTGAGCCAGGACTATCTGCCTCCTTCAGCCCAGAGAAATCAGACTCGGGGCTAAGCTGAAAGGAGGCTTTTTCAAATACTTGCTCAGTCAAGAGGGAAATGCAGAGACACTGTTCCAGGTCAAAACAAACCATCATCACCATACAAAGCAAATTTACTTTTAATACGTAATCAAATACAGGGGTTGAGTTTCAGGACATCTTTTTCTCCTCGGCATCTGCCAACAGCAGTACAAAGAAATCACAAAGCGTAAAATGAGGCACTGCCACAAAAATATACCTTATGTGCACATACACAACACATAAAGGAGATAAGATGCATGTAACGGAGCACCAGGGGTCTGTCTTGGCCCCAGCCAGCAGAGCCTGGCAGGATGTCCCCTCTGAAAGGGCACCTCTGGCAGGACTGGGAGCCCCTGGCATCCCCAGAGCCGTTTCACATCATCTTGTAGTTGCCAGGACCACAAAGGTTGGTGAGCAGAGTCCACCCTGCTGTGTTTTGGGTCCACTGATTTATAAGGCTCTGTATCATGGCCAGTCAGCTCCTTGCTGTGTTCTAGGTGCTCCTCCAGGCCACTTTGGAGGAGTCCAGTGCTTTTCCAGCACCACAGCTAAGAGCTTGACTCTTCCTGAGCCCCATCTTGCCCTGTGAACAGCCCTGGGAGCCCCAGCTCAGGGAGGCAAAGCAGGGCATGAAGGAAGACACCCAGGGAGATGAGGCCACCCCACACCAGGACACATGCAGGCTGCTGCTGGGCTAGCCCTGAACTAATCATCCCATTCTACTCGTTTGGTGAACAGTACATGCTTAATAGTGGTGTGAGAGGCAGATGCAATAATGCTCAGGGTGATGCGTGCAAGAGGGGAAGATGTGTAGGCCACCAACCAGTGTGATCTCTCTGAAGCTGGCTTGCAACATCTGTCTTGAAAAAAACTCTTTTCCCCCTGTAACCACTTTTTCTGTGAGTTTTCCCTGATGGATCTGGGAGAATTTGCCCCTTGGTGGGGAAAAAAAAAATTGCTTCTTAGGTTAAAAAATACAAAAGAAAGGGAATTCAACAAAATGGAATCCAGGACAACAGCTTGAAGTGTACAGAGCTGGTCCGAAGTGGAGGCAGAGGCAGTCACTGCAATCCCTTCCTGCCTTCCCTTCTCAGTACTCTGGCAAAATCACATCCCGAGCAATTGCAGGGGTTAAACCCCGTTGCTCCTAAACCCCACTGCTGCTCTGTCTGATCGCACTGCTGAGCACAGGAGAGGAGGCAAGAACAAGCCAATGCCAAACCCAAGGGGAGCTTGTTTGGACCTTCCCCATGCAGCTGTAAGGGAAGGCTAAAGCCTGGTGGTACGTGCTTCTCCCAAACTCCCCCGGAAGGCTGCTGAAGACCCCAAAACCTTGACCTGCCTCTCCTCTCACAAATTCCACCTCCATTCATAGACCCTTCAGATGCTGTTGAGCTTCTCAAAGCGCTTGGTACCATCCCCTTTTCTAAAGGAACTGGGTCACTGTGGGCTCCGGAGGAGGGTAGGAGATGGAAAACCTAGGAGAGAGGGAGCAAAGAGCAGAGCAGAGGGGGTCAGGCAGACTGAGATGATGCAGCAACATGGCGAGAGTGGTTCATGCACACAGCCCACGCTGCATTGAGAAACAGCAATTCAGCACTACACACCTGTAAGGCAGCAGTCCATCTGCAAGAGGCTGCCACGAGTGCACAGGCCAGCAAGAAGGGTGTCCTTCCTTGGACCCCAAGAGTCTGGCAAACTGGCATGGCTGCATCTCCCTGAAAGGCTTTTCATGGAAAAAAAAAAAACACAAACCACTTCATCCTAGACAGCTTGAAAGCTCTGCTAGGGGCACCTTGTCAGACACTGGTAGACTAAAAGTCCTGAGCAACCAAGAAGCCGGAGGCACGACTTGCATATGTGCATGGCCAGAAGAGCTCATAATGGCTTTTCAACATGTGGCTCCTGGTTCACAGTTCACGGTGAGGCTTCCAAACAGGCTGCCCACAAATGGTGCTGTGCCTGCACCCCCCCTCACTCCACCACTGCGAACTGGTGCACCCCTCAGGTCCCGCAGCCCTCGCACCTCACCTTGAGCTGGATCTCACAGGCGCAGAGCGGCTGCCTGCCTGCAAAGGGTGCTGGTGGGAAGCCAGAGCCCCACTCTGAGGAAGGTGGTGCTGCTGCACCCACCTTCAGGGGGAGAGATGCTGAGCACCTCAAAGTTGAGCCTGGTGAGGAACGCAATGCTCCAGGGTGGCTCTCGCTGGGGGAAGGCAAAGCACCCGGTGGCTGAGTAAGGGATATTTTAGAAGCATCACTAGGAAAATTGTTCTCATATCTAAGAAGGCCATTTCCATATTGGCACTCAGGCAGGGCAATGTGTTCTGTCCAGGGGGTGCTGAGACCTGTGCTGGAACCCAGCAGGAGTCCACTCTGTTGAACCAGACCTGCCCCACCCCATCTCCAAGGAGCTGCCCCAGCTTGCAGGAGCCATGGCTGGTACTGCACGAACCACTTGTCCTCTTGGAGCACCACCTGCTCCCCTTCCCAGGAAAAGCTGGGCCCCAGGTGGGCTATCAGGGGCTGCCTGGGAAAGCCACCATCCTCTGGCAGCTGGCTGACTCCTAAGGTTGCCAATGCCTGTGAAGGAAGAGCAGCCCCCTCATCATAAAGGTCCCCAGCCCCAGAGAGCAGGGACTCATGCAAGCCCTGTGCAGAACAAGGAGCAGGTTGGGAGGGCAGCAGCCACAGCCCAGTCCCCGGGTTGCTCTCAGGGTGGCCAGCCAGTAAAGTTTGTGACTCCAGGTGCATTCCTGCCACTTCCAGCTGGTTTGGAGCTATGGCCATTGAAGCCTCTGATGGGCTTCCTGGAGAAGTGCTCTGACCAAAAGCAGTGTCTGGGTGTACCTGGAGCGGGACATTGTGCCACCAAGTCACAAGTGTGTTAGAGTGCAATGGAGCTGGGCAGCTTGAGTCCACCAGCTTGCACCCTGGCTGGCTCTGACTGTTAGGAGTAGTGTTATCTACAGGAGCAGAGGGGGTAACTTCTGCTTGAAGCAGTGGTTCTGGGTTTGCCAGCTGAAGTGCTACAGAGGACTTCCTGCTGGAGACATCCAGAATGGCACCCTCCACCAGCCCAGCTGGGTTAAATGGGACCTGATGTTCTTGTTGAGACGAGCCGGCCTCAGATCTAATGGACACTAAAGACACCACGGCATCCTGGCCTTGTGCACTGGGTGCCTGGAGCTGTGGTGGGGCTGCAAACACTGAGTTAGTTGCACAGCAGTGCTGGAAATGAGCCACAGCACTGTTTTCCTCATCACAGGGTGATGCACTGCAGTGCTGGAAGTCCATGTTTCCCCCAGCATCATTCCTGAGGAGCATGTGCTCCACATAGGATGCCACCTCAGTGCCTAGCCTCTCACCAACTTCCTGAGCTGGCAGCTCCTCCTCTGTACTCAAGCTGAGCAGAGTCTCCTCCCACTGCTGCAGTTCTACATTGTCCACATTGAGGCTCTGGAGGGCTTGGAAGATGTTTCTGTCCACCTCATTCTTCTCAAAGAGGTTTTCAATAATGACCAGTAGGGAGTTGCTGTCTTCCTTGTTGTCACTGACTTCCTTGTTCTTGCTCAGTCCATTTGGCTCAGCAATGGGATCTGGCAAGGAGGACTGAGGCACATTATCAGCATGGGAGATGTATATGGATGGATCCTGCTTCATCATTGCACCAAGAAGGGAGTTGGGGTCTACTGAGTGCTGCTTCGAGTGGGAATTTGCTTCTGTCTGCAACTCCTCCTTAGCCTGGAAGGAGTCCAAGAACTCAGGAAGATCATTCCCATACAAGACTGCTTCCCCTGTGGCAAAGCTAAAAGGCAGGTGCAGGTTTCTCTTCCACAGATGTTCTTCCCCTTCTTCATTCCTTCATGGTGGAGGGAAAAAGAGATAGAAACAACATGAGCACCTCCTCTGGGCCAGGCAAACCTACTCTCCCAACAGAAAGACAGGATCTCAGAGCCTTGCTCTGGCTTTTCTGAAGAGGGTGCTGGATTAGGCTGGCTATGATGCTGCTGGTGGAGCACTGTGATTCCGAGGAGCTCATGGGAAGGTCTGCATGGCTCAGGGATGGGCTGTGTGTCCAGGGCTCACCAGGAGTGACTGTATCTGCAATTGCCCCCTCAGAGCCATTTCGCTCATGCCTCCCTGCTACAGGAAGGCATGTGCTGCAAAGTGTTGACTGTGCAACCCAACCACCCTTCCCTCCACCTCCTCCACCCTTGTTGCTTCCATGTGCTCTGAGCAGCCCCATAGACAGCCATGCCAAGAGCAGATGAAGGGAGACAGAGACCCAGTGATACTCACGACAGGGCTCGCTGACGGGCAATGATGCAGTCGGGCTTGCCTGCTTTGTACACCAGCCAGGCATTGGCCTGCACCCACACCCAGCTGCCCTTCTTGGTCAGCAGCCGAAAAACTGTCAGCCCGCTCTCCCCTGTCTTCATCACTGGAGCAGGGAGAAAAGATAGACCACATGGATATGGTTACTCCATGGAGGGCAGATAAATGGCACATGCAAGATGCCATGAGATTGAGCTTCACCTCACACCTGCATTGTGGGGGCAGGGAGATGCAGGACACAGCCTGCACATACAGTGCTGTCCCTCCAACAGCTCCCCGAGCAGGTATCACCCAGAAGGGGAGAGCCTTTATCACAGCTGCTCCAGACCCAGAAGAGCCTGCCAAGGAGTAGTGGTACCAGCATAGCCAGAGCTGCTCTGGTGCCAGAAGCTGCGAGGGTCCTCAAAAATACACCCATCCCCATGGTCACCACAAGCCAGTGCCACTGCTCCCCCCCAACACAACACTCACTTCTCACGTGGTTCTCTGCGCAGTGCATCATGTCGGCTGCGTGCACAAACTGGTACCCGGACCCCCTCCTGCACAGCTCCGTTTCTGTGTACCCCAGGACAACCTTCCCCCTGGAAATGGTGCAGAACTGCAATGACACCAGGTATGGATCCCCCAGTTGCACTCACCAACCGGACATGACCCCTGCCCAGCACCCAGACAGGTAGCCAAAGCCTCCCACTTGGGGTGGTGCAACTCTCCATCCTGGGCTGAGCTGCATCCACAAAACCAGCCCAACTGGGTTTGCTGGGTGAAAACCCAGCAGCCAAGAAGTGCTGCTACTCAGTTCATCTGCTCCCCATGTTACTGGGGTGCTGCAGCAGATGGACAAAAGCATTAGACCTCTTGCCACGGGAGTTGCATCAGAAGTGCCCGGCTCCCACAGGCTCTGGTTTTCTCTCCAGCACCAGGGATTCTACCACAGGAAAGGTGAGAGATGATGTACCAGGAATCACAGGCCATGGGAGTGAAGTCCAGCTTGTGCTTTGTCTGAAAGATCAGCGCCTTGGTCCGAAGCTCCAGGATGGATAATGGCTGGAGGAGAGTTGCGATGGCGAAGAGAGCAAGTGGAGACCTATCCAGTGCCGCCTTCTGCTGCCCAAGAAGGCACTTCAAGTGCCCACGGAGATTCAAGGCCTTCGAAGGTATTAGAAAATGTGAGTGTGAAGCTAACAGGGTGATGGGAACTGGCTCTGCTCCCACTGCTATGGAACACAAGTAGACTTGAGTAAATATTCTGGGGGCAGCGGGGTGTCCCAGCATGGGACTGTCCTACCAGAAATCCTGAGGAATTATCCAGCAAGCAGCGGAAGCGGCAGGTGAAGCTCCTCTCCAAGAAGGAGGTCTTCTCAGGGTGCAGGTGCTGTGGGGTGGATGCAGTGCTGCATCCAGCCAGCAGTGGCTGGTTGGTGGGAAGGGCTGGGAAACAAAAGGGAAAATGAAGCCAAAATGTGATGAGGCACTGGAACAGATTGACCAGAGAAGTTGTAGATGCTCCATCCCTGGAAGCATTCAAGGCCAAGCTGGATGGGGATCTAAGCAACCTGGTCTAGTGGGAGGTGTCTCTGCCCATGGCAGGAGGGTTGGAAATAGATGATCTTTAAGGTCCCTTCCAACCCAAACTATTCTGTGGTTCTATAAGCTTTCCAGGCTGTGCACCTCAAGCTCGTGGCCTTGCAGGCCTGGTCCTGGTAGAGACTTTGCTGCTCAAGTGAACTCACAATCTTCCCAAGATCAGTAAGACCTTGTCATGGGAAATTACCAGTTCATGAGAATTTCTGGTCCCCTTCCTCTCAGGAGGCAAGACAACAAGCAGTCCCCAATGAAATAAAGATGATTTCAAACACTGAAAAGCAAAAATATTTGGGGTAACTTATTTAGACTGGATCTAACGAAGAAATTTTATACAGTGCAGGTGGAGAGAAACTGGCCCAGGTTGTCCAGAAGGGTGGTAGATGCTCCATCCCTGGCAACTTCCCAGGCAGAGGCTGGAGAGGGCTCTGAAAAACTTGCTCACTGCAGGGAGGTTGGACTAGATGACCTTTAAAGGTCCCTTCCAACCCAAACCAGTCTGTGAATCTATGAAGTGTTCCCATCTTTCCAGCTGCTTTTGGTGACAGGTGGCTGTGCCGATTCCTCGGATGTTTGCAAGTTCCAGAGGGAGGCTATGGGATGCTTCGCAGCACAGGGCTCTGCTTGGTGGCTCTAAATGCCAATGGGAGGGTTTTCCAGCATGAGGTGGCTATGCAAAAGCTGGTCCCCAGGGATCTCCCTGGCACTCACCTTCGGCAGCATGCTGGGTGCTGCCAGTTGGCGGGATCGCTTGCAGCTGGCAGTAGAAGGTGGCTCTGTCATCTGTGTGGATCAGCTCGTACACGCTCTGGTAGATGAGATCCGACTGGAATGACATAAGGGGAGAAGAGTGTCAACACTTGCCCAATCTGGCAGAGGTGTCTGGAGGAGAACGCAATAGAAAGCTGTCAAGGCCACTAGATGAATGATGGACACTCTCTCTGTTATGATGTTAACCCCTCTCCCCTCCCGAAAGAGAAGATAAAGGAAACAAGGGAGAAAGACTGATAGGTTGGAAAACAAAACTAAAGCTGCTTTAATGAAAATAGTAACAACAGAATGAAATATACACAAATCTATACAAAACCAATATCAAACACAACTCCTTGATGGCAATTCAGTCACCATTACCACTGATGCTGCGGAGCAGGAACTAAGTCCCAGACTGGACTTAGTGGCAGATGGGAACTGGATTCAGGAGCTGGATTCTGGAACTGGATTTGGGAACAGAGTGATCCGAATTAAGGCAGAAAAGACAGAGTCCTCCTTGGACACCAGCCATTGAACAAGAGGCTCGACCCTCATGATCCCTCAGCTTTATACTGAACATGGGCTGAAATCCCTCGCTGGTCAGTTTAGGATCCCTTGTCCTTCCTGCTCCTCCTTGCAGGTGCACCCCAATGTGGGAGACACAAGACTGACCAGTGACCCTGGTCCGCACAGGAGCAAGTATAAGCAAAAGCCTTTGTGCACCCCCCATCCCTTGGCAGTAACTCTAAACATGGAGCGTTATCACTGCTGGAAGCAGAGACTGCCTGTGAAGATCTGCTGTTAACTTCAGACAGGGCAGTTCGTTAGGAGAGGCTGGGCTGAGAAGGGAAATCACTCAACAGAATCAGTTCTCTTCTAGTTCAAAGCAGGACAGTGACTTTGTCCTTCATGGGTACTACAAGTGCATTGATTGAGTGTAAAGAATCAGGCAAACGCATCCCACTTTGAGTGCTGTGTGGAGAGTGAGGACCAGGAACCAGCTGCTTTTCCAGGGAAGGGAACAGACAGGGTCTGCCTGGGGAAATTGTAGGAATGGCTCAGAGGTTTCTAGAATCAATAGAAATGGACACATTCAAGCAACCCTGGCCACTTAGGACTGTCACACTGCCCGATTCTCCAGTGTCCTCTTGCCACAGATAAGCACAGCTCTCCAGCCTGTTCCCCATGCTGGCAAGGCTGAGGTTCTCCTGGCATCACCCAGCCCTTCCACACACGTTTCATGTTGGATCTGGCTCCTGATACTTAGCCACAGTCCATGGGAAATGCTGAGACTTCAGCTCCCTCCCTTGCCACAGGAGCCTCTGCTCTCTGAGAAGCTACAGCAGGAGTACTTGCCTGGCCTGCTTGAACTTGTGTCTCCTTGGGTCCAAAGGCAGACCCAGTGCCATAAAGGCTGTGGGTTATCAGAGGTAAATTGTGGGGTACAAGTTGCTGGGTCACAACAGCAGGAAAGATCTCTCCTGCATTGCCATCCTCAGCTCTCTGCAAAGAAGCAGTTTTGTTTCTTCCATAGCATCAACATAAAAAAAAAGTCAAGGTTGATCAAAACATTTTGAACATACTAAACTTTTTTTTTTTTTCAGACTTAGGTGGGAGCATTTGCTGTTTTAAAAAAGGTTTTGCATGTTTTTTTTTTCTTACTCCAAACCCATGGGACTCTGGATCCCAGTGCAAACCATCTTCCTTCATTAGGCCACCAAGAAAGACAAACATGATGATGCTGGACTGTAAGAGGCTACACAGCAGAAACACCAGCAAATTCTCACATCTCCTGCGTCCCAACACAGCCCTCTTCTTCTAGGGCCATGCCTTGGACCAGCCTTTCCCATGCTGGTCCTGCATGCTGCAGTGGTCAGCATGGTCCTGCCAAGCTCATGGGAAGCTCAGGCCACCAACTGCCATGTCCCTGCCCTCAGAAACACACCAGAGCAGAGCCTTCTGCTTAACCAGACATACAGGTACTTTGAGAAGACCACTTCCTGTCCACCAGCTGTTTTGACTTGGGGTATCAGCCCATGAAGATCCCAGTAAGCTGGGAATGCGTGCAAAAAGAGGACAAAGAAGAAATTACATCAGGTTCTGTAGGTGCATCAGGAACCCATGCAAGAAATTGGGTTTGGCAGCCTCCCATTCCTGCTGGTGGCTCAATCCTTTGGCCAAAGGAGCTGGACATCAGGGGAATGGGAGGTAACAGGTTAAATGTGGGGAAGGGATCTGCTTTTCCTTGGCATCCCATGTAACCCAAGGTACTTCAGGGCAGTGACACTGCTCACCAGCAAGAAACCCTCAGCCCTTTAAGTGAGGACATACGTGCCCAGCAGCACAATACAAAAAAAAAAAATCTCACCCCCCCCTCTCATGCACAAAGATGAGAGGATACAGAGCCTGCCATTATTAAGCTTGCATCTGTTCCTACTAAAGTCATACTCATTCTTGTTGGCTTTCATAGCCCCCAAAGGACATGACTCATTTAAAAATGTACATCAAAAATGACCCAAGGGAGTTGGGAAGGGAGAAGAAAACCCTAGCATGGCTCTTAGGACCTCCTTCCCAGCCCCTGGACTGCACCTGTCTGTTTACAGCCAGAAAAAAAGCAGTACTCACCTGATGAAAGCCCAGGTAGTCCTGCACAGTAGGGGAGATGTAGAAGATATAGCCATCTCCAGTCACGGCGAGGACAAACCCATTAAGTGCCTAAAAGCAGAAGTTGAAGGCAGTGTTAATCCCCCTAGCTTCAATCCAGCTACTGAAAGATTAACTTCTCCAAGTGGCTCTTCAGCATTCAGGGACGGGAAAGGACCATTTTCACCAACAAGGAACCCCAGAAAAAAGGAAAGCACCTTGTGACAATGCAAGACTTCTCGTTCTGGTTAGTTGGAGGTTTTCTTTCCGGTGTTAACATGAGCAATGACGCAAGACAGACTGACCACTTTTTCTAGACCCATCATTGAAACCACAAGGCAGCCTCTGCATCAGGAGGGACGAGTTAAGGACATGTTTCATGGAGGACACATAACTACCTCCTTTCCAGCTGTGCCAGCTGGGTATAGCTATACTCTTCTGGAACTCTGATTTTCTCTAATAGACCTGCCTATGACTTCAATAACAAACAGCAACAGGCAATATAAAAGGAAGGAGGGCTGCCCTGGGCTGTGCGGGAGCATCATGACTCCAAGATGAGCCTAGAGTCAGCTCAAGCATAATTAAGGCTTCAGAGATAGTAACCAAACTGTAGTCAGTTGCTGACCTGACCTATCTATTCACTTGTTCATTTTAAAGATGATCACCGAAGACACTTTGGGCCTTGCTCCTCACCCTGAGTTTTACAATTAGTTTATAAAAGCTTATTTCTGTATGTCTTCCCTCTGCATTTTTTGCAATCACCCCCCAAAATCTGCCTTTTTATCCTCAGCACCTGAGGACATTGCTGTCCCTCGGCATCCTCCTCTTGACTCCAAGGGTACAAGAACAACTCATCACTAAGTACGTGAAGTATGACCAAATCCAGTCATTGCTATTCAAAGGTGGTAACACACCTAAGAACAACACCCATCTTGAAAGCAAAGGAGGTAGAGAAACCTGGAAACTTAGATCCCAGGTTTATGAAGGCCATGACATCACAGCTGTGATGGCTGACATAGCCTCCCTGGTACTTATAAGTGTGCGGACCGTCTGACACATCTTCAAGGAGGCAACAGCTTCTCGGTATCATCTGTGTCCTATTACACAAGACCACCACCTCTTCTCATCTGGTTTTGTTCTTGTTCCTGACAAACATCTCAAGAGGCCCCACTGCTCTTGAGATGCTCATCAAGAAGAAACCTCACTGCTCCTCAAATACATCTTGGCATTGAACCGCTGCTATGAGACACCACACTGTGAAAATTACTCTGCTCTTGCCCATGTTGCAGATGAGAAAAGATAAGGCTTTAAACATAAACTCCCTAATCTCACCACCTTGCAGTCTGCAATTACATACAGAATCAGAGGATGGTGGGAGTTGGAAGGGACCTCTGGTCATCATCTAGTTCAATCCACCTGCTAAAGCAGGGTCACCCAGAACAGGTAAACATATGTATGGCTTACAGCTAAATCCGTATCCAATTGGCAGCTACTTGCTTGAAAATGACCAAACTTACACCAAGTAACAGAAACTGTTTCAAAACTACAGGAGATCATATCTGGGGTGGAGGGAGGGGAGCTCACACTTGTAGTGAATACCTAGGAAAAAAAAAAAGCAAGATGAAGATACAGAGACATCTGGTGACCATTCTGGGTTGATTTTCTCCACAAGGAAAGTACTGCACTAGATAGCAATTCCTGCCCCCTAATCCTATCTGCAATAGATTTATTAGTGAATAAAAGGGGAGAAATTAGGAAGATAAAACCCTGAGGGCAAGTCTGGGTTTAATCAGGATCTGGACAGAAGTCTCATCAGAATCTCATAAGCATCAGGCCAAGACCTGCTCTTTCTGCCCTTCTTGGCCACACTCAGCGACCTCTGGGGAGGACCATGGGGACATGCTGTTTGCTTGAGACCAGACTGGAGAGAAGGCTCTGGTCACCCATGCTGCTCCTTGGGCTCTGCTCACCTCCTTCCTCATCCAAAGAGGAGGCAGGAGGAGCAGTCCACTGACACAGCTCATGCATTTCACCATTTACAGGCACACTGACTCACCTGGGATGGGTTTTTAGTCACTTGGATTGTTTGAGAGGCTGCTGGACTGAGTGTGTTGCTTGATACCACTCAGATCCAGCTCACAGATCCAGCTACATGGGACCATTCCTTTCCTTTGTGCACTGTAGTCTCCTGAAGGGCCCGAAGTCAGAGTTCTCTGTAAATTACAGTATCCCATTAAAATGCTCTTTGTGGAAAAAAAAATAAATACTTCCATCAGGCAGCTCAGTTGGGGATTTCTGTCCTATTAATACCTCATAAACTCTCCAGATGCCTTCAATCACTCGAGACTGACAATGCTCTGGTGGCTTAATAAATTGCTATTATGTGGCCCAGCTCAAACCCCTGGAGAGCCCTTGGGAGCAGCTCCATCGTGGGACTGGAGCAACCGTGGGCTCCCTCCTGGCTATTGTGTCATTCCAGCTGTTCCTCCATGACTATCACACTTGCAGGCAGTTAAGACCACTTCTGGGAGCAAAGCCCACATGTGAGTCTTCATGTGGTCCAAGCTTCACTGCCAAAAGTCCCGCGCTTGTCTTGAAGCCCCGAGAAGCAGTACGTTTTAAGTTCTGATGCCCAGATGTTTATTCAGCAACCAGCCCTTTCCATCCCATCATGGGCCCTTTCCATCCCATATCCTACCAGCTTACATTTAAAAATTGCAGCCCAAGCAAACAGCCTCATGACCAGGCCCTTGTTTCCTGAAGTTCATTGAGAGCTACTTCATTAGACAAACACTGGCCTTTCTACAAAACAAAGATCCCACTACACACTGATTTTGCCAACCACTGTCTCCCAGATCCATCTCGCTTTCTTTTCCCCACCACTACCTACAAACTGAACCTGGGCTTTTTCCATCCCAAGCAGACTGTGAACTCATCCTAAGGAGCTCATGCAATGCCCCAGGGCAAACAGTTCCTAGCAGATGATTTATCCTGCAGCTATCACTGTTCTGCTCTTGAACACAAGGAACCTACCACCTCAGAGACTAACTGGGGCTTGATCCCTACATTGCTGTACAACTGCCCTACACCTCTTGGTTGGGATGGATGACTTTGTGCATGTTGGGTCCATGAGCTTTAGTGTGTTCCAAGGAAAAAATACCAGGTTTTGGGCTCAGTGATAGCTAATGCCTGCAGCTACCGGCACAGACAGCACCCAACATCCCTGTGAGAAGGACACAACCCGCTAACCTGAACCCTGCTCTGTTCATGGGTGCAGTTCACAGCATGGCCCATACAGAGCTGCTGCAGCGTAAGTGCCAGGGTGTGGGAGGAGACAGTGGGGGCATGGATCTGTCCCGGCCAGGTAGTGTCACTGGTCCCTGTCCCAAGGTGCTCAGTGCCTGCAGCAAGCACAGTGAAGCCGCTCTGGGCAAGACAGGGTCTCCTCTTACTCCACAGATGTGACTGCATGCTCCATAGCTGCTTGCTCCATTGCTGCTGGATGGTTTAGCATACAGGGACCAGCCATTGTGCCCAGCAGATAATCACAGAATGGTTTGGGTTAGAAGGGACCCTTCAAGGTCAGCTAGTCCAACGCCCCTGCAGGGACATCTGCAACCAGACCACGTTGCTCAGAGCCCTGACCAACCTCACCTGGAATAGTGCCTGCGACCCCAAGCAGGAACCTGCTTCCACCGTCCCTCATGTTGCTTGCTATTGTTAGCCTGGTGGTAGGGGGAGGCAGAGAGCTCCTTTATCCTCCTGTCTTGTGGTGTACCTGCCTCTGTGATGGTAGAATACAACTCCACCAATCTATCTCCTCCTCAGATTCTCCGATGCTTCTTAACCTCTCAATGTTATCCTGTAGCTTAGCCACCAGGCAACGCAGGTCATCTACTTGGTCACACCTTGCACACCTGCTGCTAATGCTGTCCTCCAGTACTGGAGACAGGCTGTGGCATTCCCTGCAGCCAAGGACCTGGACAGCCACATTCCTCCGTGGCAGCATTGTCTGGGTTGCTGCATCCTTTTTAGAACAGGTTACCACTTTTGCCCGAGTGGACACCATCTCCAACCTGTCTGCCTGCGGCTGCTGCACTCCACGCAGACTCTTCGTGCGCCAAAAAAATACTCCAAAAAGGAATTAAAAACATAGCGCTTTGGCACGGGGTTTACTGTTGCCGGCACCACTGTCTTGCTGTCCGTGGTCTGATAATGGGAGCCCAGGGAAGACCCCAAATGATGAAACAATGACACAATACCTGGAGTAGCAGCTCCCCCTCAGGAAACGGTTCCCTGTCGACCTTCAGGTCCATCTGTTCATTCCCTCCTCGGGCTCTGGGCTGGTTCAGTATGTGGTCACCAACATCGATAGCTGTGGTCGTGAGTGAGAGGGCAAGAAATCAGGGTAGAAGGAGCAAGATGGGAGTCTCTCCCTCCTCCTCCCCATCCTAGTGCTGCTCATGCACAGCTGCTACCCAGTGCATGTGGACACAGCTCTGAGGAAGATGAGACCAGTGGGAACTGGAGCAGAGCCCCTTTATAGAGCCATGCCCAACTTGCCCAATGCTTCTTCCAAGAGATAATATTCCCTGCTTGGTCCCATTTCTGGGAAACCTCACTTCTGCCAAGGTCTGAGGCAGAGATGAGAAGGATGGAGGGGAGGTTAGTGCTTCTGGGCTGCCCAGCCTAGGAAACACACTGAGAATTCTTCAGTTTAGGGCCTGGTAGAGCTGGAGCTGGCTTCAAGCTGCCCCACTGCCACAATGTCTGCTTTTCTGCTCTCCAGGGCTGATGAAAGATGGTAGCAAACCTTCCCAAACCATCTAAGATGCCATCAAAGTACCATGCTTTTTCTCCCTTCTGCCTTTGGCTGCTCAGAAGCAGATCAGAGGGTTGGTGGCCATGACACTCCCAGTGAGACACGTGAGCAGCTCTCAGCTCCCAGAACTCACTGCCATTACCTCCCCAGGCTGATTCACATGCTGCCTCATCCTTCTTGCTAAATGCCTTCAAGACAACTCACGTGGGTGCAGCCAGCGTGAAACCTCCTGCCCTGGTTACAGAACCTCAAGGATCACAGGACAGACAAAAAAATGGTTGTTCAGGGAACAGGAATGAGGATGGCAGCTCCTGGGACATCGCCAGCATTATACTTCATCTTCTGGGGAATTATCCTTGAAAAACCTCACTCCAAACTCAGCTTCTAACAAAAGGACAATCTTCAATGCATGTTTTTGTGCCAACTCAAATCAAAAACCTGTAGGAAAACCTCAAAGCAGCCTCTGTGTATGAAACACCCTAATTCTGCCACCACCATAAGCTCCCTCAGCACCCCGAGGTCAGACTTGCATGCCCTGTGCACAGCCACATCCCAGCAGAGCATCACTGCCCACTCTATCTGAGCCCTGGGTCTGGGTTTCTGATGGCGCTGCTTGGCCTTGGCTGGATCCAGAGGGAAAAGGTCTTCTCAACTTGGAGGAGCAGTAGAAAATGAGGAAAACCCCCCAAACCATCAGAAGTCTGACCACACATCGAATTTTCTCCATAGTAGAGGTTCTCACTTCACCATTGAAATGTTTTTAAAGGTTTGTAGCTTTCTTTTCTCAGTGGTGCTGAGTTCAAAGCCAAAATAATTCTAAACCTAAAAAAAAGGTTTAATCTGAAACTGCCGATATGAGATATTTTGCTTCTCATCAAACCATCGATAAAAAAAGCATTTTGCCCAACAGATTTGCCCAAACCTTGAGCGTTCCTTGGACATGCTCAGGAAGCAGTCGCACCTTCTACCCTTTCCATTGTGCACCCTCACTCACTGGATGAAAGCCCAGCTTGTGGGAAACTCCACAGGACATGCCTTCCCCAACAGCTCCCCTGTGGGTCTGTGCAGTACACACCACAAATGTGCCTTGCTCCCCATGTAAGCTCACCTTCACATTTCTCCAGGGATGACTCTATCAGAGTGTTTGGGTTGGAAAAGACCTTTAAAGGTCATCTCATCCAAGCTCCATGCAGGAAGCAGGGACATCTGCAACTAGAGCAGGTTGCTCAGAGCCCTGTCCAACCTCACCTGGAACGTTGCCAGGGATGGGATATTGACCACCTCTCTGGGCAACCTGGGCCAGTGTCTCACCACCCTCAGGGTAAAAAATTTCCTCCTCCTCTCTAGTCTAAATCTCCCCACTTTGAGTTTAAAACCATCACCCCTTGTCCTGTCACAACAGGCCCTGATCAAAAGTCCCTCCCCATCTTTCTGACAGGCCCCTGTTAACCACTGAAAAGCCATAAAAAGGTCTCCTTGGAGCCTTCTCTTCTGCAGGCTGAACAACACCAACTCTCTCAGCCTGGCCTCACAGCATAGGGGTTCCAGCTCTCAGATCATTGCTGTGGCCTCCTCTGGCCCTGCTCCAACAGGTCCCTGTCTCTCCTGTGCTGAGGACTCCAGAGCTGGACCCAGTACCGCAGAGTGGGGGGTCTCACCAGAGCAAAGTAGAGGGGTAGAATCCCCTCCCTTGACCTCCTGCCCACACTGCTTTGGATGCAGCCCAGGATGTGACTTTATTCTAGGCTGTGAGAGCATGGTGCCAGCTTGTGTCCAGCTTTTCACCTCTCAGCAGCCCCAAGTCCTTCTCCACAGAGCTGCGCTCTGTCCCTTCATCCCCCAGCATATGTTGATACTGGGCGTTGCCCTGACCCAGGATCAGGACCTTGCACTTGGCCTTGGTTGAACCTCTTGAGGTTCATACGGGCCCACTTCTCAAGCTTGTCCAGGTCCCACGGTATGGACCCTCTGCATAGATGCTTCCCATATCAGCAAGAGGTGGATCAGCTGAGCCAGAGGATGCGAGACCTCTGACTAAGGTTGGAGATGATGAGGTTCAACACAAGGAAAGCAGTGTCTATGCTCAGTTTTCTCATCAGTCAAGCAAAGGCATGTCCCCAGGAGTTTCAGAAGGCAGGTTTGAAGCAGTCATCGAACAGCAAGTCTCCTTGCTCAATTGCCAAATGATCCCCAAGGAAAAATATCCAAAGCTCATCTGGACCATGGGTATGGCTTCAATTTGCACATGATGGAGCAAAATAGTTCCAAAATGAAACATCAATTCTTTTTTAAAATTTGAATTCTTTTATGGGCTGACTGTTCTCTAAGCATTGAAATGAGGCAAGCTGGCAGGGAAATTCAAAAAGAAACAAAGCTCTTCCAAAACAAAGCTCCAAAATGCTCGCTGCCTTTTTGAAAAGATGGGATGCACATCCCAAGAGCACATGGTCTCCAGCTCTCTCCCAGTATTCACCAGCAGCATCTGCAGGAAGAGCTGCAATGATCCAAGGAGAGCTGCTGTGGGTTTAGAGAATCCAACATGAAACATCAGTTTGCTCATTTTGTGCTTTCCAGCAAAATTATTTCTTCAAACTCTCCCACTAGTCTTAGCAAGGAGCTTTTAATCTTCCATAGAGATGCTCACTTCCTCTACCCTCAAATACAGAGCGGTCCATTTCTGCACAGCTGAGCTAGAAAATCCTGCAGAATCTATCTCCCATGGGACACACTACTATGACCTGGTTTAGGAAGAAGGCCTGTAGCACAGAAAGAGGGCACAAAACCCAAAGAGATAGTATCTGCCAACTGCTTTACCACAAAACATCACTGCATAGGGATGGCGAGGTCCTCAATTGCAGGGCATGAATTGTAACTGGTGCTTCCAGAGTCCAATCCCCCTGCAAGAGCAGGACAGAACTAGAGCAGAACATGCAGAAATGCATCCAGGCAGGTCTTGAAAGTCTCCACAGAAGGAGACTCCACAAGTGGTGGAGTGGTGGCTTGCAGCTCCTTCCCTCCCACTGTTTCCCCATTGCAGCTGGGTGAAAGTGATGCAGAGAGCATCTCTGGGACCTGCTGTGACTCCGGAGCAGGGCCTGAGGCAAGGTCAAGTTGGTGCCAGCACTACCAGGAGCAGGGAGGACCAAGGTTCTTCACCGTAGCAAAGCAGGCTGTGTGGTAGGGAGATGTCACTCCTCAGCATCCCACCAAGAGCCCCAGGGTCTCTCAGCCTGCTGAAGGTAAGTCTCCAAGGGGCTGCTGGCTAAGATGCACTGACAACAATTGCTGGCAAGAGGAGGAGACCCCTGTTTGCTGCAAGGCAGGAAAAAGCTGCTGCCAAGCCCTTGCTGATTTGCCCTTCTTTTAAGATACTCATTGTAATAGACCATGACATCTTGAGACTCACTTCCACATGAAGCAGCTGAGATGACAAAATTAATGGAATTAAAAGAAACAAATCCAATGTGTATCCAGGCTATATGGTACCCACAGTAAAAGAAATAACTGTGGATATAAGGACAATGCACATTTGCTATTTGTGCCCAGCCTTTTCAGTCTCCTGCAGTGCACCTTTAAGAATTAAGATGAATTAAAACAAAGACCATCACAAAAGTGATCTGCAGTTATTAGAGAAATTCTAGGCATCTGCTAAAGAAATTTAGTGATAATTTATATTTTTGAAGTGGTGGGATAGATGCTATTGGTGTGTAATGTTTAAGAGAGGAGGGGAAAAAATCAGCTCTGTTCTGAACCCCTACCCACCCAGAGCACTGGAGGAGTCTTCCTGCTGATGGTGTGATTCCCCAAAGACTGTGTCAGGTGTTAGATAGCTGTCCACTATATGAATGACAGACACTCTCTATTAACCCGTCACCCCTCCCAAAGGGAAAGAGAAAAGGAACAAGGGAGAAAGACTGATGGGTTGGAAAACAAAACTAAAACTGCTTTAATGAAAACAATAAAATTAAATATATACAAATCTAAAAAAAAAATAAAATATTGAACCAAACTCCCTGATGGCAGTTACATCATCATCACCACTGATGCTGCGGGGCAGGCTCTGGGGAAGTCCCAGACTGGACATAGTGTCAGATGCGAACTGGATTCAGGAGCTGGATTCTGGAACTGAATTTGGGAACAGAGTGATCAGGATCAAAGGCAGAATGGACAGAGTCCTCCTTGGACACTGCCCATTGAAGAAGACGCTTGATCCTCATGAGCTCTCAGCTTTATACTGAACATGCTGTACATGGGATGAAATCCCTCAATGGTCAGTTGAGGGTCTCTTGTCCTGGCTGCTGCTCCTCACAGGTGCACCCCAATGTGGGAGACACAAGACTGACCAGTGACCCTGGTTTGCACAGGAGCAAGTACAAGCAAGAGCCTTTGTGCACGCCCCACCCCTTGGCAGTAACTCTAAACATGGAGCGTTATCACTGCTGGAACCAGAGACTGCCTGTGAAGATCTGCTGTTAACTTCAGACAGGGCAGTTCGTTAGGAGAGGCTGGGCTGAGAAGGGAAATCACTCAACAGAATTAGTTCTCTTCTAACTCAAGCCAGGACAGACTGGAAGGCTTTCACTCAACAGGAAGCCAGGGGAGACGTCAGTCAGGATCAGTAATATTTTCAACACTATGAATCAGGATGTTTCTTGCACATCCCCAAAAGCATCCCTTTGAGTTGGCTTTCTTGCCTCTGTGAAGAGGTTTCTAAGCCCTGCAGCGTGGAGGAAAGACCTCAAACATGAGAGAGAGGAGAGCGGAGAGGAACAACAGACAGGAGAGGAGCAACAGACAGGAAGAAAGTGGTGCAAAGCAACTGAGTCCCTTCATTATTTGCTCATGATGTTCACAAATTAAAACACAGCAACACAGCTGTGGAGGCAAACACATCCCTTGCCTCTGGCATAGCTTTGTCACTGAAAAAAAAAAATTGGTAAAAAATCCTGGAGTCAATTCTGCTCTCATGGATGGAGTTACACTGGTGGGAGATGACAGACTTCACCCATGGCAAGCATTTCTCTTTGAAGAGACTCCAGAGATGCCTGGCATCAAGAAACGAGGAGCTCCCAGCTCTTCCATCAACACCAACCCATGCACAAGCATTTTCTTCTTGGACCTGCTCCCAAACGTCATCAAATTAGCACCAGCCTTTGCCTCAGCTGTTTAACGAGGGCATTGTGCCAAGCAGAGCAGCCTCATGCCATCCAAGCACAACAAGCAAATGCCAAACCTCACAGATTATAGACCTATTAGAAATCACCTAGTGTTTTTCCAAGGAGCACAGAAATACCCAGGGGAGATCTGGCAGCCCCAAACCCCACGCCAACCTCTCTACCCTGCTGCTGCTACCAATGCTCCTGCACAGTCCTGCAGGATCTTGCCCAGGGAGGGGTTTAAGCTTGACTCCTTTCACTGCTTCAGTTATCCAGGTCCAGACCCCTGCATCACCGGCCCATAGTAACAGCAAACAAGGAGATGAATAAAAAAGCTAATTTTTATTGCTGACTGCAGTGAGATTACCTGGTGAAACCTGCTGCCAGCTGCCCTGCAGAGCTGCACAGAGAATGGCAGAGGTGGGAAGGGACCTGACAAGACCTCCTTGGCCAACCCCACTGCTCAAGCAGGGTCAGCTAGAGTGGGTTTTCCAGGACCATGAGCTGTCCTTCATCAAAGATGGCAAGTTGTGGATAGTGGATTTAACCCTCATAACTGCACAAGTGTGAGGACAGGGAATGTCTGAGACTGACGGTGGGAAGCATGGACCTTGGAGGACTCATCCCACAGGCAGAAGAATGGAGACCCACTGGGACTCCAGCTCACATGGTGGTAGGACCTTGCCACCCAGCACATCCTTGGGGGATCCATCTCTGCACTGGTATCTGCTGGTGCTCAAATGCTTGCCTGCAAATAGGACGTCTAGGCCTTGCTGTGAAGCTAAGAGGCTGTCATGGCTGAAGCCACTTGGACCTGGTACTAAGATGAACTCTTGCTCAGCACAGACTAAGCAGAAGATCCCAGCATGGCTGTCTAGAGAGCTTTAGGTGCCCAGAATAAAGGTTGCATCATGCAAGACCTTTCCCTGGTTCATCCTAAATAAGTTGCAATCATGACACAGGCACAGACTAAAAATATAGAACACCAGACTGTGTGTTCAGTGTAGGTTTGGCAGGAGATGAAACAGAACAAGGACATGTGTGAACCACACGTTCTCAAAAGCAAATATGTGGAAATGGCATCTCCTGCCCTGAGCTAACACTGGGCTGGGTGAGGGACAGTGGATTACTGGGAGGTACCCCCCTATTTGCCATTTGTTGTCAGATGTTAGTCATCTCAAGCTCTGCCAGCCTCTGGGGCAGCCCTACCCTGGAGTAGAACAGGGTTTTTCACTGGTTCTCTCTGTTGTAGATCTCACCACTTGGATGACATTAATCTAGGAAGAGGATATGGAAGCACATACCCTAAACACATTCTCTCCACCCCACAGAGCATTTTAAGCCCCATTTTCTTTCTCATTCTTGGCAAAGCCACTTCTGAAACCCCCAGCATCTGCGACTTTTGTTATGCAAACCCTAGGAAATAAACCCCAGCACAGATCTCCAGCTAGCTGGAGATTTGCCAAGATGCTCAGTACTAAACGAAACCATCCAAGTTTTCACGAGATCTTGCTGATTGCAGCAAGTGGAGCTCCTGTCACACCACACAAAGCCCAGAGCATCCTAGCAGCACTGAGAACACAAAGACAAGCTTTTATCCTTGGGCGCTTACTCTCAAAGAGACAGGGATCAGCAAAGTCACTCCAGATTTATCTGGAAGACCATCAGACATAGTAGCAACCACTGCAAACTGGTTTGCAGATGGAAAGAGCAGTTCTGGTGGTCAGGTTCAGCCTCACAAGTGACAAACCCTTTAAGGCAGGTTTTGATAGCACCAGAGTTGTCATTGCTATCTACCTGCACTCAAAGGATGCTGGTTAGCAAAGCTTGGAAGAGACCAAGCCTTGAATGTCCACTTTGCCATGTTTTACCCATATAACCTTGAGCAAGACTGAAACTTTCCTGATGCTCAAAGGAGTCTCTGACCCTGGGCGCGTGACGGTGCCCCACCTAGTTCAGGAGAGGCACAAATCCAGGACTGCTTAAGTACCGCAGGTCCCCTTCTGACGTATAGCCACCTACAAAGGGCAAATTGTTCCCAAAGGTGTGCCTCAGCCACAAGCTGGTGATAAATTCATGCTGCAAAGCAAAGGAATAGGGAAATCTGGACTTCTGGGTCTGCTCCTCCTCCTGATTATGGGGAGGAGTCAGACCCAGGGGACAGAGCTGGCACTGCTGGCACTCAGCACACATCAACTCAGGGCCACCATGGCTTTGTAAACTCTTCTGTCATATGCCAAGCCTGAGACAACGCTGCCTTCAGCTTCACCAGCAGTGGTGGCTTCACAAAGGGCAAGTCCTGCCTGACCAAACATGTGGCCTTCTAGGATAGAGTGACTACATCAAGTGGACAAGAGAAAAGGTATGAATGTTGTCCATCTGGGCTTCTCTAAGGCCTTCAACTCAGTCCCCCACAACATCAATGGGTGGGCTGATCCTTCCACCACCTCCAAGAAGAAAACAGTTGAAGGCCTATCACTTCTACAGAGTCTTCCTGAGATAGTTTCCAAATCACCACAAGTCATATCAGGAAATACCAGCTGATGCAGACATGGTCAGGAGGACCATAGGTTCAGAATAAGCATCGTCTGCCTCATCTCTTACCAGTCTTTCCCCAAACATTTGAAATTAACATAAAAAAAAAAAACAAACAACAAAAAAACACCCCAAAAAAACAACCAACCAAACAAAAACCCAAACAAACAAACCCCACAAACCAAGAAACCCACCACCAGCAACAAAAAGGCAAACTCAGTTTGGTTTGTCTCTACTCCCAGATGCAGCACCACACATCAGACTGTAGAGGAGTCTTAAAGAGGAGAGGGAAGGCTGGCAGAAGGACACCAAAGGGTGGGCAGCAGCTAATTCCTCCTGCCTTTCACAACAATTAGTCTATCTCCTGCTCCAAAGACTTGAATGTCTGCTCCAAAGACTTGAAGCCAACAGGAGGCAGAGCCTCAGACAGAATATTTGGCACATCTTTTTTTTCTTGCAAAAACCATCTCCTGCAATACATGGGATTTTTACTCTCAACCTGTGACACAGCCCAGGCAGGCGCATGTCCAGGGTCACCCACCAGCATCTTCCTCCCTGCCAACTGGTTATAACCATGTACTTTGGCTCCACAAGGGCCTGGACTTGACAGAAATGCTTGAAAAGAGGAACTTTTTATCAACATGGCACCAGTTCAAACTGCCTGGAGAGAAGGCAATGGGCTTGGGTTGCTGATGGAGGGAAATGGAGGCAGCTGAGGACAGAGGTGTCCTCACCAGACAATGCCATACTCTCTTGCCGTGGGACAGGAGCCTGCACAAAGCAAATGACAGCAAAACTGAAATGGAAAGCACAGCACAAAGGCTTTTACCACCTCCCCCCAAAATGCCTGATGTGATACACTACAAGCAGGTTGCTAAGACTTGCAGATGAAATGGGTGTTCATCAGGCAGGGCTCAGACTGAGGTTGACCTTAATGAATCAGTGAGATGATCTGCAGTCAAACAAGATGAATGTCAGGGCAGACATGGGTAAAAAGAGGTGGGGTTGGAAATCAAAGGCATAGTGGCCAAATGGGAGTAATTGGCTTGGCAGAGAGGGTCTCCAAGCAGGAGACAAGGCTGCCACCAAATATGAATTTATGCAATGATGGCTGCTTTTCTGAAGCAGCTCTCATGCTGGGAAGCACATGCTGAGCACATCCAGTGGGAATTGCTCTTGCTCAGAGGAGGGCTTACAGCTGGAAAGCTTGGCACAGGGGTCTTCTCCTCAGGACCAGCATCCCCAGCTGGAGAGGGCCCTGGGAGAGCCCCCAAGGGACAGATTACAAACTTGGCACAGGATAAAAGCTAAGGGAGACCAGTTTATTCAGTCTGAAGGAGAGAAGATGTGGTAAGGAGCCTGTAACTATAGAAAGATGCTTGTGACTTCCTGCCCTTATGAGGATCCATCACCAGTCCCTTTGAGTCCAAAGCACTGGAGATGAAACACATCCTTGTCCATATGTCCTGACCCCTCCTCTACACCACGCACACACACCAGCCCATGCTTCCCACGGAATCACAGAATGTGGGGGTCAGTGGAGAAAGCAACGCAGGTCAATGCTGTGCCAGCACTGCTTTGGACCAAAGGACCTGTCACCTCCCCAAAACACCACATCTTGTCTTCACTGCATTTGGCTGCCTTCCTTCCCAGCTATCCAACCTGTATATACAGGCAGGGAGTGAATCCTATTTCCCAGGTTTGCTGCCCAAAAAGCAGAGTGGAGAAGGAAACACTAGGCCAGGCTTGCTCTCAATCCAGCCTTGACTTTGAGGAACCCAACATCATCCAAAGCATGTCCAACACTGTGCATGCAGTAATCACCCCTCTTGTGCAAAGGCAGCCGGAACAAGACATTTTTTTTCTGGTGCCTTTTCATGCCAACATCATGTCCTTTGGGGTCTTACTCTCAGGAAGGACCTCCTGGGTCACAGCCTTTCTGACCCACCACAGTCAGCCAGTACCAGAACAGGCCCCAGCAGCCAGCAACTCTGAAGATGTGCCAGAGGTTCTCAGGGACCAACTAACATCACAAGAGAGGTCAGGCCAACACCCAGTCAGCATGTCCAGGGCAAGGCTGAGGGTCCACCACACTAAGAGCCACACTGCGTCATCCACCAGTCACCCTCCAGTCTTCTGCAAAGGCAACACACAGTTGTGATGTTCCAACACTGCCCCATGGATGGGAGCTGGAGGAGTAGGAGGGAGCTGCTCTGGTACCCACCTGAGAAACCAGCTTTACCAGAGACACCTCACTGTTGCAACCCCATATGTGAGCTACAGCCTCAGAAGTAGGAGTTGAACCATTTGCAACTCCGGGGCTTGGGAGAGGCCCCTCAGTGTGGTAGAGCATAAGCACATCAGTACAAAACTCCTCTGGGCTGTGGCTGGGGTAAGAGGGTGGTCAGCAGGTCTGGGTACCCAGGGTAGCTCAGCTGGCCTCCTCTTTGCAGTATTTTTGTTGCTCATAAACGCAGCACAACAACAAGTGATGTGTACAAGGGATCCCTGCTTCTCAAACCCAAGGTCTTCAGAAAAGCCCCGAGGTCCCAACACAAACATTTTCACTAGCAGTAGCTATCTCAGATACATCAATGACCACTTAGGGCAATTGCTGCCATGACCTGTGAACAGGAGGAAGGAGCTACATGCACATGGAGGAAAAACACACCCAAAAGTCCCTGGTACCAAGAGCAGAAGCAAAACAGCAACAATATCCAGCCACAACCTCCCTCCTGCTGTAGTTGCTGCCCTGTACTGGGGCCTCTCTGCAGCAGCAGGGCTGCAGAGAGACAAACAGAAGGAGATTAGTTTTCCAGGCATATCAGCTCAACCCTCCATTCCATAAAAATGGACTGTGGTCTCTGGGTATGAGGCATCACCTTCAATCTCATAGAAATGCTCATTAGAGAGGTCTAATAGATCTACCACAGCTGAGCCCAGGAGGGCCAGTATGGCAAGCGCAGCAGTGCACCAATGTATGAGACCCCCCTCAAGGAAGAAAGGCGTGAAAAAACAAGCTAACAAGATGCCAAAGTGAAGAAGGACCTATGGAGCAGCCTTGTTTAACCTGCCAGCCTCAAGGAGGCACTGTACAGCACCTCCTCCCTGAACTGCCCAGCACAGACAGATCCTGGGGATTTTCAATTTAATTATAAACCATGGTCCCAGTTGGATGAGGGATGTTCAACAAGACACATTGTTTTACCTCTTGTTCTTCCCTTCTTCACCACAGGCTGGTGGGAGTGGGACATGGGAGGGTTTTTGGACGTAAAGGAGGGGTCATAGGGCTGCTAATGAGGAGTAGAAGAAGAAACTTTGCAGGAGGTCTTAGCTGCTGGGCAGGCACCCAAGCTGCTCCCTGAAACCTACAGTGCCATTTCTCTGCCAGACATCCTCTCCAAAAGTGATGGGGATAGGGTCCTCTGCTCCCAACACCCTCACAGCCTCTCCTGAATCACTTGCCTGCCTTCTCTCCACCCCTGTGACTCAATTTCTAAGACAAAACTAGCTGGTCTCACTTTCATGGGGATGTTGCTTTCCTGAAACCCCAAGCATCCATACTGACTGAAGAGGATTAGATTTGGGTGTGCAGCATCCAAAAGTGAAGGTGATTTATTCCAGAGGGGACACAGATAAAATGTGTGTCATGCCAGCAAAACAAGGCCCGAGATGTAGATGTCTCATGAGCAGAGCACCTCCCGGTAACAACTGCCAACTCCTCCACATTTCTGGAGACGTGACAGTTTCCTCCTCAGTTTTCTAGGGTATATTCAGGCCAATACCTCAGATAAAGGTTTAACACTGATGTATTAACACACAAGGGTCTGATACCATAACTCATCATCATTCTACCTTCCTTCAGGAGACACAACTTTCCACCCCAAAGCAAAAATGGCTTGAGGTGAGATGTGAGCTGCACAGTGGGGATTAACCCCAGGGGCTTTTTCAGCCCTCACAACATGGACACTCACCCATCAAGTAGCTCTTCACCTTCAGGTATCCAACAGCCAGTCGTAGGACAGAGAGCTTATCAAGCCTGGTGAGCACATCTTCAGGGAAAGGCAGCAAGCCAGTCAGCTTGCTCAGCTCCTGGTTGAGCCGGTCTCGATGCCTCTTGGAGGGGTTGGACTTCACACCCTCAGGGGGTGGTGGTTTGGGGCTAGAAGAGACAAAGAAGGGTTTAATAAAACTGCGTCTGTCCAATGGACTCTTTCCAAACCCACTGTTGATTTTAGTGCAGCAACAACAACAGTAAAACATCAGGTAGCCAGGGTAAGGCCACGTGGCAGCAAGAGCAAGATCCAGCAAGCTGCCAAGTGCAGCCCCAGGCATGATGTTCTCCAGCTCGAGTGTAGGGTGATCCTTAGATGGGCACCTTAATGTGCAGCCTGGCTGAGCCAGCTCAGCTGGACACTACAGACTTGCTCCCATCCTTTTTCCCACCACTGAGACCTGGCAGGGGCTGAGACACTGAAAGCAGAGACCTACAAGCCACCAGAGCATCTCTTGGGGGTCTCATTAGACTTTTTCACCAACACTCTGCTCTGTCCACTCTTCCTCATCCCATACCCTTCCCACACAGCAAGTCTCTCCCTGGTTATGCTCCAGGTACTCACACCAGGTCTTCATCATGGCAAGTACTACCTTGAGTTGCTCAGAAGATTCCCATCACCTGTTCTACCTGCCCAGGGCTGAGCAGCTCTTGGCCAGGCCTTGGCAATAAGCATGCTAATGAAGAGCAAGAATGGAAATCAGGAATGTCCAAGAAAGAGTTTTTAGTAAAATTTATTTCTATTACCTGCTTTTAAGTTTCCTCTGGCTGCTTAGAGCCTGATTCCATTGCTTTAATTATGAATGTTAAAAAGAGGAGCACATGTGAAAGTTAATGACAGCACTTGGACTAAGAGATACTACATAGGGTGGGTTTAGGCCACAGCACTTAGAAAACAGCCTCTTTTTAAAAAAATAAAACATTTATTTTTTTTTTTTAAAGGACATCTTCCAGTATTCTGATTTCTGATCTTTTCAGATGAGCATTTCCAACCTAAAGCAACACCTGACATCAAAATTTGGCTCTGGAACCAACCCTCAGCCTGCAGAAGGAGTAGGGTCCACAAGACCCTGTTTTACAGAGATGTGGGAACTCATCTCTACCAGCTGCAGTTCCTTTCACACACTACAACTGAAATCCCAGCCACAGCAGCAAGAGGTTAGTTAATAACTGTAATGACTCTTGGATGTCACCTTGTCTCCTCTGGGTTTTAAAGAGGATTTGAATTTTCTAGCTTGAAGAAAAACCCTTCAGACCTCCCCCCAGTTTTTCTCTCTGTTTGGTTCAACCACATCCACTAACACGCATCTCATATTGTTTTGATGTGATTTGTCTAACCACCATCTCACTCTCTGCAGGCATCCTTGCTTCATAAAGTAGCTGCAGATACCAGGATCTGCCAGTATTTAGCAGCAATTTCAGCTGTCCTCTTTGCCACCTTTCTCCAATCTCATCTGGCAGGACTGCTCATGTGTCTGATGAGAGGAAACGAGCATTAAATGAGATACAGTGAGATAACTGTTGAATTTCCATCACAGAGAGCTACCAAGGGGTCTTCTAAGCATGGCTGGAAAACTGTAGCATTTCTCCAGAGAAGCTCAATCATGCTATTTTATAACACATGCATCAGGAGGGACATACCCAGCTTCTCTGAGAGGCTGGGTACAGCACATCACCAAACTTGTCCATACAAGCTGGGCAGAACGCACAAGCTACATTGCTTTTATGTACTCTTTAAGCCAGTGGCTTAAACATTCCTCAAATCACACTCACTCATCAGGAAAGAAAAAAATAAATAGTTTTCCTTTGGCTGTCTCTGATTAAAAAAAAAAAAAAAAAGGTGAAGAAATTTATTCTGTTTCCTCAGATATCCTTTAAAGAAAAGTTCTCTGCCCACCCACTGTCCAAATCTAGCCCACAAATATCCATGAAGAGGAGAAAATGAGCCTGGAGATGAGCAAGGAGTGCGACTGCTCTGTATGGGAGGGGGTAAAGTGCAGAGATGTAACGGGGTATCCTGGAGTCTGGCTGAGCACTGAAAATGCTCTGGCTGAGATACATGGGGTGACACAGCCAGCAGTAAAGCACCATGAGGCTGAAGGAGGACCCCCCCAACATCTCTGTTCCTGCACATCCCCAGCTGCAGCATACAGGGTTCTTCATGACCACCCCTGAGAGGATGACAAAGAGGAAAATGGCTCTGGTGATGCCAGGCAGCTCTTCTGGAAGCCTCTTTCCATGAGCAAACACTGCACCCTGCACTTGGGAACTCCCAGGTTCAGAGGCTTCACAGCTCTCCAGCCTTAGGGATGCCGCAGTAAAACAGCTTCCAGATGCTTATTGCTGACAAACCTGTTCACACACTGCCAGGCAGTTAAGAAACTCCCAGAGCTCCGCATCAGCCAGCAGGCAGGTCCAGGAGAGGCACCAGCCCCCGTCACATGCACTTACAAGGGGAAAGCATTGGCATGGACAATAAGCTCACCCTAAGCCCTTGGGGACAAAAAGGCAAATGGTCTCCTGGGGTGCATGAAGAAGAGTGTGGCCACCAGGCTGAAGTAGGTTTTCCTATCTGCCTTAGGGAGGCCACCTCTGGAGTACTGTGTTCAGTCTTAGGCTCCCCAGTTCAAGAGAGTCAAGGAACTATGGGAGAGAGTCCAGTGGAAGCTACAAAGATGCTGAGGGGACTGGAGAATCTCTGTGCTAAGGCTCAGACACCTGAGAAGAGAAGCCTGAGAGAGGATCTGATCAATGCTCATCAATATCTAAAGGGCAGGGAGTCAAGAGGATGGGGCCCAGCTCTTTTCAGTGGTGCCCAGAAACAGAACAAGAGGCAATGGGCACAAACTAATCCAGAAGGTTCCATCTGAACATCAGGAAAAACTTTGCTGTGAGGGTTCCAGAGCCCTGGAGCAGGCTGCCCAGAAAGGATGTGGAGTCTCCTTCTCCAGAGAGATTCCAAACCTGCCTAGACAATGAGATCCTGGGCACCCTGCTCTGGGTGACCCTCTGGAGCAGGGCAGGGTTGGACAAGATGATCTCCAGAGGTGCCTTCCAACCCCTACCATTCTGTGATTCTGCCTTGAGCACAACCACGTTATTAGCCACCAAAGAATCCACACATTTGAGCACCACAGTAAACAGCATTTCCGTCCATTTTTGGAAACAGCGAAGCTTAGTCTAAATGTCGAAAATCTGTTTAAGCTCCCTGCCCTTAGGACCCTGTCCATCCCCACGGCAGGATAAAGCCTGGGCAGTCCCTGCTGGCCCCAGACACTGTGCAAGGCTGTTCCAGGGAGGACTGCCACATGAGCAAGTCCCAGAAGTTCAACGAAGTAGCTCAACACCTACACACCAAGCAAGGAAAAGGCATTTCAAAGAGGTTTGAACCCTCATTCCGTTTGCAGGAGCCCTAACACGGCACAGGCTTCTGCAATAGATACGGTGAAAAGCTCAGCACTGCTGTGACATGGAGCTCACGGTGAAGGTGCTGAGAAAAGCTGCTGACCTTCGCGTAGAGGGGCCAGAGCAGAGCTGCCGGGAAAGCTCTGCTCACAGCAGGGCAAAGGCTGTGCCGCTGCTGCGATGTTGTTTTTCCCCAGCTGCCCTTTGAACAGGGAACGCAGCAGGAAGTTTATCACTTTTGCAAAATGGCAAGTACCAACCGAGTGATCCTAACTACTAACAACAGCTAAGGTTGCCTAAGCTGATCTATTGTCTCCTCTTCTTCTTTTTTTTTTTTTTTTTTAATAAGTTAAAAGATCTGAGGAAACTGCAAAGGGACCTGAGAACCCCCTCACCCCATCCTCCCCTCCCCACCCGCCTGGCTGTCTGCACATCCCTCCACCCTCAGCCCTGCTCTGCCTGACCTCTCCCAGCAGGACCCTGCTGCAAGATCTGCCCAGTCACAGGGGAAAAGAATCTCTTCCAATTCCCAGGGATGGCCTAGCAGGACCAGGGATGGAGTTCCCTTGCTTCAGAGAGCTTCTGCTGCACCCTGATCCACATAAATCCAGCCCAAACCCTCAGTCTGGTCACACCAGCCCTAGCACAGAGCTAGAATCTTCACTCAGAGGTGAGCAGGTGGAAGGTTTGAGGCAAAGCAACTTCCCTTTGAGTTTTCACACTTAAGACACCCTAACAAACACCCAAGAATAGCACTATTTCATGTTCTCACCATGGATTTATCCTTCATCCCAGACTTGGGTTCAGTTTAGCAGCTCACCGCACTTTGTAACACTGATGCTGCCTCCTTCATCCCAGGCTCGGACTCAGCTCTTCTGCCTCCCAAAAAAGTATATACAACTTGACTTCCTATACATCTGGTAACCTGAGGTAAAAAGGCCGATAAGACTTTGAGTTGCTGTGAGGGAAGTTAACAAAGCCAGGAAGCTCCAGCAACACATTATGCAACAGACATTGAGCAGCATGCTAATTAATTATTAAGGAATAGGGATCTTCTCATAAATAGTAACTGCTGTGTGTTTGATTTCTGCTGGCACTGGAATTTGAATCAGCAATTCAAACCAGAGGACAAATGAGCATCTCAAACTGTCCCAATGAGCTTCCTCACAGAGCACTCGGAAAGCAGGTCAACGATTGTTGGATTTTTGGGTGGATTTAGATTAGAGGTGAGGAAGATGTTCTTCACTGGTAAGACAGCAGCACAGGTTGCCCAGGGAAGCTGTGGATGCCCCATCCCTGGAGATATTTAAGGGTCAGGTTGAATAAGGCTTTGAGAAACCTGGTCTAGGAGGAGGAGGTGTCCCTGCCATAGCAAGGGGGGTGGAACTAGATGACCTTTAAGGTCGCTTCCAACTCAAACCATTCTGTGATTCAACGATTTTACTTTCTTCCACCATCATCCCAGACCCTCCAAAGCCAGACCCTCTAATTAACCCTAATTAAATCTGAGTAGTTCGTGCACACTGCCTCCCTCTCTCCTGCTGCTCCAACACTCACATCAGGGCACCCCCACACACTTCCCCCAGAACCAGTTCGCCTCTCACAGAGCAGTTTTCTGCCACCCTTCCCGGTCCCACACCTCTGCCCAGCTCCCCCCACTTTCCCAGCTGCCGAGCTGCCGCCCCCGGGGTTTTACCGGGAGAAACCCCCACCCACGCCCCCCATCGTTGCACCCACCTTTTCGGCACCGGCTTCTTCCGCTTCCTCCCGGCGTACATT
>JANHFX010005122.1:0-12686 GCA_027560015.1 Chloroceryle amazona
AGCACAGGGCAACAAACTCCAACTGCAAAGCAGCTCAACCAACTGCAGCCAGCGACCTCTACTCTGCACAGACTCAGGGACGCCTTTTCTGCTCCCAAAATATCCTAACCCTTCACCCTTCTCTGTTCCACACCCCATCCAGACACTGCTCCCACCACACAAAACAGAGTTTGATCCACACCAAGGAACGGCAATCCCCGCTGCAAGAGGATGCAACAAGCCCCTTGCAAAAGCAGAGAGCCCAGCATCCAGGGAAAGGGGCTCGTGTCCCTCCGGTCATGCACACAAGGGAATCTCACTTGGTCCATAATGGCAGAGTTGTGCTTGGCCAGAACCATCGGCATCGAGTCGGGAATGCTCGTGAACTTGATGGTGTCCGGGTGCTGCCGGTACTTCTTGTCGCTCAGGATCAGGCTCGCCCTCTTGTTCTTCTCATCGTCCAGAGAACCAATGGGGGACCAGCCAATGCCCCTCAGCCACTGGAGGTCGGACTTGTACACATTCTGGAAGGACAGGCAAGGCCACAAAGCACCTCAGCAACCTCCTTGCTCCATGCAGCCACTCCTCCAACCCAGGGTAGCTCCGCCTTCCACAATGCATTCCCCACAGCCAACCCACCAGCCACGACCAAAGGGACACCCATGAAACTCAGCTCCACTCAGCAAGCCTCCCAGTGTCTACAACAGCATGAGCAACTTGCAATCCATTCACAGACACTCCCCCCCTCTACCTCCTTGGTCTCCCTGGAAAAGCCCTCCCACATTTGACAATCTGCATCTGGCAGAGTCACAGAAGGAACTGTACACATCATCACCTAATGCTCTTCATACCATTCACCACTGCACACTTGGCTTAGCTTTACTCACTGCTTTTTCTCCATGAGGAAACATTTAATTCTGTTGCACTTCCCCTGCCATACAGAGCTCCAGCCACTGGCTACAGCCCATCCCCACAAGATGCTCCAGGCATGATAATACTCCTCTGTGACTGTAAGGTATGACCCTACAGAAACTTCAGTCCCTGCTCATTCTCAACAAAATCTCAGCAAATAGAAAGATGGACTGCTGAGATTTTTCATGAGCTATAAATTGAGAAATTCAAGAAACCTAGATGAGAAGAATAGAAACTGAAAATTTATTTTCAATATAAACACTGAAGATTTATTTTTTAAAAAATAAAAATTGTGTCTTCAGGTTAGATATTAGGAGGAATATCTTTACTGAGGGTTGTGAGACACTGGAACAGAGTGCCAAGGAAAGCCGTGGATGCGCCATCCATGGACATGTTTAAGGCCAGGTAGAATAGAGCTTTGAGCAATTTGGTCACTCGGAGATGTCCCAGACCATGGCAAGGGGGTTGGAACTACATGGTCATTAATATCACCTCCAACACAAACTGCTCTACGAATCTATGATTCAGTAAGATGCTACGGCAACAACACAGTCTCCAAGAATTAGCCTGGACTTATGTTCCACACCTGAACATCATCGAACAAATGAACAAAACAAGAGAGACATTTGTCCTCTACACACTGATAGGAAAGAACAACTTACATCACTCTGAAGGTCGTACACTTTCCTGGCTTGCACAACATCATTCTGGTCTGGCAGACACGTCCAGCGATGCAGAGGGTGCTTGTAATCAATGTCACTGACCAACTCCTGACATTTCTTAGCCAACACGACTCCCAGCATGTCCACTGGGGTGCTGAAGTTTGTCTTGGACTTCTCAAAGGCTTTCTTGTACTCCCTGTCACTCTGGATCTTGGCTACGTGCATCGACCACATCATCTTCGGATCGTCCTCGATGTTACGGGCTCCGATATGGTGGCCGAGCTGCTTCCGGTATGCACTTTTGTATTTGTACTAATTGAATGCAGAAATAATGATTATCAGCTCTTTAATGCCATTTTAAATTTATCTTTTTTTTTTTTTTTACAGTCAATAATAATTTTGTACCCAATTTATTTTTGCATTTTTCACCAATATTTTTAGAGGGTTTATTGCATATACAGAAGATACTACCTAATATTTTATACTTATATGCTATCTATTAAAAAATTATTGGGTTTAATTTGATTAACTTTACATCACTGAGAATTACACAGCATCTGGGTAAGGCAGAAATATAAAACTTGACATTTTAGGCATCTTCTTTTAAGTAAAAAACATCTTTATCCAAGACTTTGTACTAGCTCTACTATTATTTTCACTCTGAGACTTACTTCACTAGCTATGTCTCTGGATGCCTTTGCTGCCTGAAGAGGTATTGCATCAGGAGGAAGATCATAGCCTTTCTTCTTCAGCTCTTCATATCCTAACTTGTAATGTTTCTGTCAAAGAAAGATTCAAAGCAATTACTGGAAATAAATCTTGAGAGAGTGTTCCTCAATACGACAGCTTTTCTCCTCCAAAAATAAAACATGATATTCCAAATGCAGTTTCATTCATCAAATTAAATTCCATAACTTTCTTTTAATAATGTGTGTTTTGTAACTGAGGATATAAAATATTTTTAAATGACAGCCTGTATGTTTTCTAATTTTCTCATTCGACATCAAAATTGTCTTTCAGTGAATATACATAACGTGAATGGTTCATAGTCTTCTAGAGAGGTGAATAATACAACCCCATGATTCTTTACACCCAATTTGAATTGGAATTATTTTTGTCTTCTTGAGTTCTTATGATCGAGCTGCAAAGATTTCTTTATTTCTGCATGCAGTCTTTATTTTTTCCATTATAACCCGGAATTTGATGGAAATTATTATCCTTTGCAAATCTAGAGAGGCAAGTCAATATAATCTGACAATTTAATAAGAATGAGAGGCTTACTAAAAAGTACTGAACATATATCTACAGTGTTAATATGAACAGTAGGGATGAAAGAGAAAACTTATAACTTCAGCTGAATATTTCCTCGCTATTTATTACATTCTAGTAACTCCACTTCCACTTCATATTTTAGCAATTCCACTTGAGCTTCCCAATGCATCTTAATTTTCCCAGTAAAAGATCACAGTGTGCTTACAGCTCTTAGAACTGAAGAGTTACTCTATTTCTTTTTAAATTGAAGCCACAATGGGCAATCCAAAGGCCGTAAAGGAACATTATAGAGACAGACTTACATCACTTGTGTTAATTAAGTTTGATTTAGCCAGCAAAATCTCAGGAGTATCAGGCATGATGTGAACCTGGGTCTTGTCCTTGTCCCAGGCTTCTCTATACAGTATCTGAAAGGAGACACAATCAAAAATACCTTGTCTGATAAAGGGTTCACATGCACAGCGTGTGAATTTACCCAAGGTAAATTCAGTTTACCTCTCCTCTACACCAGCAAAGAAAAGATATTCTATGCAATCATGAGCCACATAAGCAACACAGGATATTAAAATCAAGTAATACAAGACTTTTTACTGAAATACTAGCTTGTTTTCTTCTTTACATCCATGAAGTGTCAAGGAAACAGCCTTATGACAGTACATTCACATCCTACCTAAGTAACGGTCTTATTTGCAGTTAATTCCTGAATAACTTATACAACAACAAAGACTTGAATCTTCTGAACAAGGCATAGAACATCTTGACAAGCGAGCAGCAAGGCACTGTTTGTAAACCACTGAGATTTGTACGTTTGAAGCACACATTCTGATATGTAGATCTAACAAAGTTAATGTATTCATTCATTGAATCACATGTTCTGTCTCTAGAGGCAACTTACATCACTTCTGTTTTTGGCATTAGATTTAGCTAAAACAATATCCATGGCATCTGGGATACTTGTGAACTTAATGGTATCTGGGTGCTGCCGGTACTTCTTCTCACTCAGTATTTCAGAAGCTTTCTTGTTCTTTTCAGATTCCAAGGATCCCAAAGGACTCCAGCCAATGCCTCGGAGCCATTGTAGATCTGACTTATACTGGTTCTGTCAAGGAAAATATTAAAACCATAGTAGGTTATTTCCCTGTTCATTTATTAAACCATATTAAAAGACTAACTTGTATTTTAGCTTCATTCTGATCTATACTGACATCAGAAGAGAGTTATTAAAAATATTTTTCAATAAATGTTTTTCTTGGGGATATGGCTTAGTGGTCGACTTGGTGGAGTAGGATTAATGGTTGAACTCGATCTTAAAGGTCTTTTCCAACATAAATTATTCCATGATTCTGGGGCAAACAGTATATATCTTACAAAAAAAAAAAATCCATTAATTAAATCCAGAGGAAGCTTACATCACTCTGTTGTTCATAGACCCTTTTTGCCTCGGTGACATCAACCTGGTCTGGCAGACAAGTCCAGCGGTGTAGAATATGTTTGTAGTCTACGTCACTAACTAATTCCTGACACTTCTTAGCCAAAAGGAAACCCAGCATATCCACGGGCATGTTGAACTTTGTCTTCCACTTTTCAAAATCTTTCTTGTACTCCCTCTCGCTCTGCATCTTGGCTACTTGCATCGACCACAGCATCTTAGGATCATCCTGTAAGCTGCGGAATCCAATGTGATGTCCCTGCTGCTTGCGGTAACCTTCTTTGTACTTGTACTAAAATGATAAAGATTGTGTTACAGAAATTACAGTAAGAAGCAGACAAGGATAAAATATATAAGCAAAACATCAATACATTCTCTCAGCTCAATGGTTCTTATTACCAATGAAATGAGCAATTTGTTATGGCATCTCATGTCAAGTTTTAGTAGTCCCTGGATTAATGTGCATCACTTGATGTGAGCATGGCTATAAGGAAAGTCTCCTCTGCTTTCTGAGTCACACAGTTGTACTGTTCAGAACTCCCAAAGGCTGACACGCTGCATTATTTTGAGGAATAAAGCAATCAGCAATGAAAAATGCAGATGCTTCAGCATTGGAAACGTTTCCTCATGTTTAATAGAATCTCTTCAATAAATTGCAGCAGATGGATTCATACCAAGTGATTACAACAGCAATACATGTGCAACCACAGCTGTTTCAGAGGTGCAAAGTGGATTTCTCAGGATAGGCACCGGGATCCGGCAATTGGACCAAATTTGCTGCTGCTCTGAAAATGCAACAGACAACTCCTAACTTTGTATGACCAGCCACTTCCTGGATGGACCATAATCTTTGGAATTGTCAAGGTGCCAGACTGACCCTTCTTAAATTGTTTTATCCACTGATAACAACAGATCAGGAAAGAGTTCTGTCAGCAATTTTCCTTTTCACTCCCAGCCACACCTTAGCAGAGAGGTGTACCCCCACCCAGTGCCTCTCTGTAGGTTATAGCAACTAGATGAAATGTATGTCATATCCAATTAGAAATGCTGCTTACGTCACTTGCAATGTCCCTTGAAGCTTTGGCAGCTTTAACAGAAATGGCTTCAGGTGTGAGGTCATAGCCTTTCTTTATCAATTCCTCCAAGCCAAGCTTGTATAGTTTCTAAAAACAATATTAATGAAAAAGTCTTAGTAATATGTATTGTCACCTTGTTTAGATATGTACATGATCCATATTACTGCATTCTGGACACCTCCCAGGCTTCAGTTACAAGAGAAGTGCTACTAGAATGGAAACTGAGAAATGGGAAACTGGTGAGCAAGGAACACAGGTCTTCCAAGTCTTAGGCGAGTGACTAAAGAGTTTTTCTCTACAGGAACTTCCTACTAGAGCTTAACTTGGGAATTTGAAACATATCTGGGGAATCTGAAATATCTACATCTGGGAATCACAGAAAACTTTTTAAACAGCTTAACAAAATTTTAATTAATAAGACTATAATGTAGCCATTTAATAGTCAGTTCAGTTTGTGTACAGTTGGTTTAAATACCAGCATTTGCAAGTCAAAGATTTGCCTTGGAGGCATCATGAGAGCACAAAACCTAAGAATTTTATGCTGTCACAATTGTCACTTTCTCATATGGGAAAGCTGACAGAAAAGTTAGAATCACTGCATGTATTTATTTTTCTGTATGTTAAGTTAAAAATATACAGAATGAACTTGATAATTGTGTTCTATGGTAAGCACAGAGTATGGACTTAGCACATCTGGATTTTAAAAACAGGACTTATATTTTCCATACCTTATAATGTAATTTAGGCTTTTACTTTGCTAGCCTCAAGATACTTATTGCTACTCTGAAAATAGTACTCGCATAAAAATATTTGCCTCTGTTCTAAATCCCCTATTCTGTTTCTTCTAACTTATACAAATGAATTATTTATCTTGAAATGGGAGGCATCTTTAAACTGGAAGAAAATAGATATAAATTTAAAATGTAATAGGAAGCATTATAAAACTCTACCTGACTGTAGTTCATCTTGTTCTGTTTGGCCTGTAGAATATCAGGTGTATCTGGCATCACATGAACTTGGGTTTTATCCTTCTCCCAAGCCCGAGTATAAGCATGCTATTGAAAAAAAGTAGTATCAGATGTGTTAGTATAAATAACAAAGGATGGCTCCTGTGGGGTTTTCACCTTTCCATTGGCACACTTTGGATATGGATGAGTAAAAAGATGAAGGTGCTGAATTAGATTTATTTTACTATGTGATGACTTCATCCAGAATCAGCTGAATTAGGATCCAATCTTGCTTCTAATGAAGCCCAACTACCAAAATTTTCAGGGCCAAAAATTTGATACAAGAACAAAAATAGAGGTTGGAGAGCAAGCAATGAAGAAAAATGAGGAAAGAATTTGACCAACCAATGCTATTTATCAGTAACTGAGTGTTTCATTGAGTAAAAATACATGAAAAAAAGAGGAGTCTGTAAGCAGCAGTTGTTTTTCCCATGGAAACACTGCTACATAGAGGCTGTGCCAGAGACCTATAGGCTGTTTGTTGAAATGGATTATGTGTGACTATCTGCCTAATTTCCCCATCAATACTCACTTTGTCCATTATGTTTGCATTCTGTTTTGCAAGCACCAGGTCCATGGCATCATTCTGTTTTGTAAAGGGGAACATGCTGGGATGCTGACGGTATTTCCGATCACTTGCGATTTCTGTGGCTTTCTTAGACTTCTCCACATCCAAAGAACCAGCAGGACTCCAACCGATGCCCTTGAACCACTCGTTGTAATCCTGCTTATACTCATTCTGCCAAACAGATAACGAAAGGCAAGTTTACAATTTACAAATGGCTCGTACAAAATAATTCTGTTGTTTCCAAAACAAAGTCAAAATGAAAAAAAAAAAAGAAACAACACCAGGGAAAAAAAAAATCACAGCTGTGAACAACAGAAAGAAAAGACAAACTTACATCGCTTTGTATCTGATTCATGTTTCTGTACAGCTCTAAATTCATTGCATCTGGTAGAAGCATATACTGGTGAATCAGTCGCTTGTAGTTTGTATTGGTCACGCGATCTTGTGCCTCCTTAGCTGCCACGATGCTGAGGGCATCAGAAGGTGTTTGGTAGTGTGTCTTGCCCATCTCGTAAGCTTTCTTGTATTCCCGATCAGACTGCATCTTAGCCACTTGCATATAATGGACAAGTTTGGGATCATCCTGAAGGCTGCGGAAGCCTACAAGTTTTCCCTTGTCTTGTTCATAACCTAATTTGTATTTATACTGTAGGAAGAACAGAGACAGAAGCTTTAATTCTACTTCATTTGTTTAATAAGCAAGATCCATCTTGCTTATTAGGTTAAAATAGATTAAAATTAGACAAAAAATAAGATTAAAATTAGATTTAAAATAGATTAAAATAAGATTTTTTTTTCACAACTAAGAAAACACCAAGCATATAGAGGTGACTTTCTCCACTTACTCTTAGGGTACCCTCTAAAGCAAACCAGATGTCTAACATCCATTTTAAAAGTAGTATATTTAAACACTTTCCTAATACATTAAATTTCCTTGCAATAATTCATTCTGCTCCTGTGTAAGGTTCAATGTAACCTGGGCTTCAGTTGTTTTCTAATAGGATTATAATTGACACAATGAAAATATGAAATACTGTCAGAAAGTGAAAGGCAAAGGAACTCCTAAGATACGATTTCCTGAAGAGAGTTCTTTGGGAAAAGTGCACTTTTATTCTTTTCATGTGATATTTTAGAGATACCTGTATTAGTTCTCAGATAAGCTTTCACAAACACTGGAACCAAGGTACTTCATCCCACACCATTCTCTGTAACTATTGCTGCCCTGCTTCCTGTGTTTGGTTTAGGTAACTGTCTTCATGGTAATCTGCACCATACTCAGAATTCTTGTGTCATATCTAAAGATTAACCATCAAATCAAAGGTCTAATCATTACTTCCACTAGGTTCACTTGTTCAAATGATGACAAAATTCAGGATGCTTCCCAAGATCTTGTGGGGTTTTTTTTCTTATTTAATAAAACTAATAATTCAAATTGTTAACCCCTTCCGCCGTCTCTAATCAACCCTGGACAATGAACTACACAGACCAAGTAACAATTCCCTTTTCTTTCACTGTTTACTGCTTGGGGAGAGCTCAGTCTTCCCCTCAGACTTAGAGCAGTGACAGAGGAAATTGACTTTTTAGTAGCTACAATATCTCCTATATTGTAAAAAGAAATAAATAAAATGGTGGAGCCTAACTTCAGGTTGGACTTGCTCCTGCCACAGCAGGAATTGTATTGTGTCAAAAAATGAAAGTTTTACAAGATCTGAAATGGATAATTTTTTTTTCTTCCAAGAACTTACATCACTAGCAATATCCCTCGAAGCTTTGGCAGCTTTAATAGGAATAGCATCAGCTCTAAGATCATACCCTTTCTTCCTAGATTCTTCAAATGAGTGTCTGTACATTTTCTGTGGAAAGAAAGAAAAAAAAATCATCAATGTTCAAAAAAGCAAAATCCACCACACTTACTTTAATAAAACTCTATTAATTTAACCTGCTCCTATCCCATTATTCATCCATCAATGCATCCGCACTATAATCAGTAACAATAACAAAAAAAAAGGCAAGAAAATTGTTGCCACATGCACAAATATTGGTGAAAAATGACATCTCTGCGGACGTCAGCTGTTAAAAAAATGAGGTAAATATGTCAATTGCTCTACACATTAAAGATGTGCAAAATTACAAACAATACTTCATTTAGCATATGAAGATTCAACAACTGGCTGCTGAAAACCTGCCTGTAATATCATCTGTTACTGAAAGAATAGGTTCATTCTGCAAGAAATTTGCATCCTGTACAAAAATATGTGCATAGGGAAATAAAAATAGAGTAACAAACATGGATGGTACTGAAACTCTAATGTGTTGTTAGTAACTATTATAATTTAATGACCTATATGTACACCCTATAATATGACCATAAATATGATAGCTTACTCTCGGCAACATTTTGGTATATATTGTTTGGTAAAAGTAAAAAAAAGGGAAAAAGTAAAATTAAAAAAAAAAAATTAAAAGGGAAAAGTAAAATTAATCACTTTTTGTGAAATTACTATAGGTTAGCAAAGTGAGAATTAGGAGATTTTTGTCTGTTGTCATCTCACTTATTCCTAATAAAGCAAGAGCAACGTCGTAGTCTCACAAAGAGTACTCACATCACTTATATTAAATGCATTCACTTTTGCTAAAGCAATCTGTGGAATATCTGGTGTGATGTGAACTTTCTTCTTGTCTTCTTCCCATGCTTGTTTGTACTTGTGCTGGAAGGAAAAAAAAAAACCACACAAGAGAGATGTCAACATAACCTAAAAATTAAATAAACAATTAAAAAAAATATTTCCTATTTGAAATAAAAACTTCCTTTTAAACAATGCAGCTATTACAGCCAGGGTGGAGAGAAGAGATGCAGCCATCCCCCAGGTGTCAGGGTGTAGGGTGTGCCCAGCTCTTACACCTGTGGAAGGTGTGCCCAGGCAGAAGAGCTCCTCTGCTTAGTGGCAGAGCTCTGGGGGGTTGCAAATAGGTTGAGGAGCACCAGGGAATGCTGAGAACTACAGGTCTCTCAGTCTGACCTCAGTGCTGGGGAAGGTCATGGAGCAGATTTTCCCCAGTGTTATGTTAATGGTTGGACTCTATGATCTTAAAGGTCTTTTCCAACTGAAACAATTCCATGATTCTATGTAACAATTTCATATTAATGTACCAGGTATCAACTGAAAAGACTGTTTCAGAGTTACAATCCTATTTCCAAAAGGCATCTCTCCAGTATTTTTAGCCCCTAGATTTAAACTGGTAAGTCTATCACCAGTTATCTTGGGTATACTTTCTTATTAACATGTACCCCAGGTCTGTCTCTACGTGTATTTGTTAGAAATGGTAGGGTCATGCTTTATTTTCAGGTCTATCAAAGGTCTATTAAGATGAAATGCAATTACAGGTGAGCATATTCATTAGCTGCCACAATTGACGATTTCCAAAGCTATGCATATAATAAGATTTACTATTACACTGGATATTGTTTGTTTCTTACCTCTGCAAAATTAAATGAGTTTGAATGAACGCTTTCTTACCTCATCCATGATTTTAGCATTATTTAAAGCCAAGACCATGTTCATGGAATCCATAGGAACAGAATACTTCAACTTGTCTGGATGCTGGCGATACTTCTTTTCACTAACAATTTCCATCGCTTTTTTATTCTTCTCAGCTTCCAGGGAGCCCAGTGGAATCCATCCAACACCCTTCATAGTTTCATCATATTCTGCTTTGTATTGATTCTGGAGGTGGAAAGTAAAGGAAAAAAAAAATAAAAATCAGACACATGAAAAAGTCTGTAAATCCTGACACTTCTTCACTTCTTTCTGTGTTTAATGAGTGTTAGCTTCTGAATGTGCTTACTCTAGGTTCTGAATGTACTTACTCTAAAAAGAAACAAACAGTATCAAGATGCATTCAAGGTTTAGTTAGAAACACCTGTGTTACAGTGGCATCTGTATTTTATTACTCCACCTTTTATACAATGGCCAGATCCTTTTTATGATGTAAGTATTTCATGTCAGCAAGGCTATCTTAAAGGAGGGGATTATCTTGAATCACTCTACTGAGAAAAAAGGCCCTCTTCTCTAGATGTTAAGCATCCCAGGAAATCTGAGAATACAGCTACTTAGCTGATTTCCCCTCTTCTGAAAGGGTATCTTTTGGGAAGATAAAACTATTAATGAAAAGTGAAGCTTTTGCTGTCACGGCCTTCAGACAACTTTTGTTCCTGAAGAGCTCCATGGGATATGTTAGCAGAAAACATCCATTTTACTTTATCCATAAAATTACTTACTTCTGAGCCCAAATTCTTTATCGATAGGTATAATTTAATATTTTCAAGTCTTAGAAAAATGCAATAGCTATCACTGCTGATGGTCTCATTTAATTTACTTCATTTTAGTATATAACTGAAGTAATTTCACTAAGAAAATAGTACTATTTATCTCATGGTATGTCTTTGTAAACTAAGTGTTGTATCTACAATGCAAAGGTTGAAGAATCTCTCTCACTTACATCACTTTGTAACTGCATCATGTTTTTGGCTAATTCAAGGCTCATAGCATCCGGCAAAACATTGTAGGTATGAATCAAGCTTTTGTAGTTTGCATTTGTAGCCACTTCCTGTGCTTTCTTGGCTGCCACAACGCTGACCATGTCAACTGGGGTATGGAAATTGGTCTTTGCCTTCTCATAATCTTTTTTGTATTCACGATCAGATTGCATCTTAGCCACTTGCATGAAGTGCACCAGCTTGGGGTCATCTTCAAGGCTGCGGAACCCAATATGCTTCCCTTTTGCTTTTTCATAGGCTAGTTTGTATTTATACTGTCATCAGGAAAGAGAAAGAGCAGCAAAAACTTTAAAAAGCACACTATTAAGTTTAATTTCATCTCTAAAAATATAAGAAATATTTGTTCTTTTTCATCACAAGATCTCAGGTTTCAGTCAAATGCACTCAATCTTATGAAACAGCCTATTGAATACCAGCACACGAAGTTCAGCAGCTTGCTGAATAAAGAGGAAAAAAAGCACAATTCAGTGTTACTCCACTGCAAAGGTTTATCCCAACAAGTATATAATTGAAACCTGGGCAACTCAAGAAGCTTAAAAAAATACATTATGCATAACAGAGCACTACAAAGATGACCAGACTCTCTTGGTAGCTACTCGAGTACTACCACACGATCAGACTTACATCACTTGCAATGTCTCTGGAGGCTTTGGCTGCTTTTATTGGAATAGCATCTGGCTGCAGGTCATAACCTTTCTTCTTGTCTTCCTCCCACGCAGCTTTGTAAAGTTTCTAATGTACAATGTAGAAGAGAACAGGTACTCTGTTATGAAGGTAGAACTACCAAAGTACCCTACATCTGAATTTAAATATTTTTCAAAGACGACATAAAAATGTTCAGTGCAACTGGATGCCCATTGTGAACATGGTAAATAACTCACGTTACTCATTGTGATCTGGTTCACTCTGGACTGCAGAATTTCTGGAGTATCTGGCATAACGTGAATGCTGGTCTTCTCTTTGTTCCACTTATCAGTGTAGAGCCGCTGCAATTACAAAGTAATATTTAACATTGAAAAGGCATCAGACTCCTAAAAGAAGAGCTTGCTTTTGTTTCACTCATTTGCAATAAATAATACTTTACAGTACTCTGAAGTTCCACAAGCACTACAAATAATTTTCACAAATATAACTGCTGAGTGTCAGTTAATTAATATATTATATTCCTAATAAATATATTATTGTATCATATCATTATATTATAATATTATTAAATGGTTCGT